>UESW01004384.1:558734-785400 GCA_900491605.1 Calamus simplicifolius
CTTCAGTTCATTTATGGGACGGGATAACTATTCCCATGGAGGACATAGGGACCTCCCCTGTCTCTCTTATTTTTTGATGCTTATCTAATGATGATTTGGAATGTTATCTCCAGGCAGCTGTTCTTCTGTGTTGCAGTTGGTCTATGGGCTGGGCTGGTTATTGGCTTTGTCACCGACTACTACACAAGCAATGCATACAGGTGAAACTTCTCTTTTTTTATGAGTTGTGACAGATTATTTTTGTATCCAGTGGCTCACTGGTAGTCTGTGATAATTCCAATTTTTGCCATTGCCCAAGTGGCTGAAGACCTGGCTTGAGAACTCCAGACATCAGTTAGGTATTTGGTCAAGAGCTAGGCTTTGAAATTATCAGCATGGACCGAAATTACTTTGGTTGCCAGAAAAAAAAGTTTTGAACTCACATACAGTAGGAATTAGTGGTCCTCAACCATGTTTTAACATGTACAGGCCACTTAGTTAAGCACCAATATGTTGACTGAATTAACATGACATATAACCCATCCCATACTCTACATGTCAGGACTGAACAGCAATCTACAGTGTCGACTCTGAGGAGCCTCTTCATCTTTGCCCTTCTCTCTGCACTTCTACTTGGCCCGTTCATACAGCTCACATCTAGTGGTTGCATTTGGAGCCAGTGGCCTTGAGCAATGCTTTGTGTGCACGTGCACACATGTGCATGCTGTATGAGCAATACGGGAATGACATTGCCACCTACAGTTAATGACTTTGTGTAGGCAGTGGCAGCATCTAGTAGTTTTCACCAAATCAAGCTCAAGACCAAGGGACCAAGGGCTCAATGCATGCACTATTTGTTCATGCCAAACTTCATTTATCAGCTTTTGCTTGAAATCCAGACAGATGACAAACCTCCTTCCTTTGGTTTGCAGTTGATTGATTCCGATTATGTCATCTAATTTAGAACGTGTTCTTAAATTAATTTGCTCACCGTGTCCATCGAAGTTTCTTTTTGGTCTCTCCCTATTCTTTGTCAACCCCCTCCTCTCCTGACATGAGCCATGTCTGCTTATGTTTCATAATTTCAAATCTTTACAAATGGCATTCCCTTGTGTTAGCCTCATTTAGTGTCTTTCCTAACATTGTGTTAGTCCCTTCACTCATATGCTGATCTTAACACTTGACTCTTGTAGTCTTGGGCCTTAAGATCTTATGGTTTTATCCTGCAAGGCCAGATCATTTTATCATGAGCAGTAATTTTATCTGAAACTTTAAGAGTTTCACCAGGCATCCCTACTGTCACACCTCTTTGCTTAAATCCAAAGGTTCGAAGGAGTTGGATGGTGCATCCCAACAATTTGGACTTGGGTAATTATAATATGGGTGGGTCTCCCTCATTTAAGCGTTGGTATAAAATTTATGAGGTATGCTAGGCAGTGTCATACAGAAGCATTCTACTCATGATTGCTGATTGTTTTCCTGGTTTCTTAATTATTATGAGAGGTATGGTATGCACAAGAATGCAGATTTACTTTTCCTCAGAGCAGTTTGGGTCCTTGTGTTATAATAGATTTAATGTGTCTGTTGTGGCAGTCTGCCTTTTCTTTGCCATCATGCTTCGTGTTAGTTTCCATTTGGAAATGATAACAGTGAGCGCTAACAAATAAGTTGAACTTGCCTGACTTCTGATCAATTAAATCTTACTTTATCCAGGAGTTCTGTTAGCATCTAGAGATCATGGCCAAGCACCACCCCGACCTCATCATGTGCCGGAAGCAACCAGGAATCGCCATTGGCCGCCTGTGCGAGAACTGTGATGGTAAGTGCGTCATCTGTGACTCAGGTGTGCGGCCCTGCACGCTTGTTGCTATGTATTTTGCATTGGAATCTTAGTTGCTATGTATTTTGCATTGGAATCTTAGTTGGATATGGAATTTAATATGCTGTTTTATAATATGAACCAGAATGCTATGTATTTTGCATGTCTATTCATTTCATGGATTAAGGAATGAGTGAGAGATTTTAGCAATTTTTTATTTCTTCTGTAGCAATACCTAAACCTTGTAGGGATGAAACTTTTATATCTTTCAAGGGTACGACTGCCCTATGTATGCTGGTTTCTGTCCCTACCCCTACTCTTGGGAATGAATGTTAAGCTCCCATCCTTGTGGGATCCAAGAAGGCCAGATATATGCATCCTTACCCTCATGTATAAAGATATTAAGGTTGTTTCTGTCTTTGGACCTCATGACCTTTGAGTTACAATAGAGCAATCTTATTGCTGCACCAAGGTTATCCTTGTCAAAGGATGCTGGTTATAGCTAAAATTATCATAGTTGTATAAGTAGCTAATCTCTTATAATCTTAGAACATATTGTTATATTGGCACTAGTGGCTGTCCATATGGAATCACCCACCATTCAGCATTCTGTGGCTGGTATGCCACCAAACTCACGATCATATCCTTTATGGCTAATTTACCTGCACTTTCTTCTAGGACATATTGCTTCTATGTGTGCTTAAGAAACTTTATTTGCATTCCTATGCCTGCTGTCATTGTTTGAGATGCAGAAAATGTATTTTCCAGTCAAAAAGAGATGCAGAAAGTGTAACCTGATACTGCTTTAGACATATAAATTCCTTAATCCATGAAATCATTTTTGGATTTATCAGAGGATTGGGTGTAAGAAGAACTCATGGGTTCTCTCTCTCTTTGTTTACAGATTGCAATCTCTGCATCTAACACTGGTGGTGCATGGGATAATGCTAAGAAGTATATTGAGGTAAAAGTCATCCTTGGGTCTCTTTCATCCCCCCTTGTATCAATCAAGATGTCTTTCTTTCTTGAGTTCATCATGCTATTTAGAACTTGCTGATGATTTTTTTTTTTTTTTTGGGTCAGGCTGGAGCTTCAGAGCATGCTAGGACCCTTGGCCCTAAAGGATCAGATCCCCACAAGGCTGCTGTGATTGGTGACACCATTGGAGACCCTCTCAAGGACACATCTGGACCGTCGCTTAACATCCTTATCAAGCTCATGGCCGTCGAATCTCTCGTGTTTGCTCCATTTTTCGCGGCACATGGAGGCATCCTCTTCAAGATCTTCTGAGAAGAGAGGCTCCCAGGGCAATGCTGCACTTAGAGAAGCATGTTTTGTCTTTGTTTTGTCTTTGTTTACAAGCATAGTGTTTTGTTGTAACAATTACTCATTATATATATATATATATATAAGTAGTTATCAACAATGATGCTATGAGTTTGTATTCGCTGTCTCTTCTTGCTCGCTGCTTGATGATCATGTAAGTTGATCAATGAAAAATGCCATGAACCTCTTTTAATTTCTTAATTTTTACCTACGGTTTTAGAGTTTTTTTTTTGTAGGAAAAGAAAATATTAAAAATTATTATTAGCTATTTTTTTTCTACGATTTTAAGAAAATTCATAGGTAAAGATAAGGATAAAAAATATATTTTTTTGATTTTTTTATATGATTTTGAGGTTTTTCGTAGGGAAATAAATCATTAAATATTATTATTAGCCAATTTTTCCCTACGATTTTAGGATTTTTCGTAGGGAAAGAAATCATTAAAAATTATTATTAGCCAATTTTTTCCTACGATTTTAAGAAAAATCGTAGGGAAAGAAGTGGATAAAAAAAAATTCTTGATTTTTTTCCTACGATTTTGAAGTTTTTCGTAGGGAAAGAAATAATTAAAAATTTTTATTACCTAACGTTTCCCTACGAGTTTAAGGTAAATCGTAGGGAAAGATGTGTATAAAAAAATATTTTTTCCTATTTTTTCCTACGATTTTAGGGTTTTTCATAGGGAAAAAATTTTCTAAAAATTATAATTAGCCAATTTTTCCCTACGATTTTAAGACAAATCGTAGGGAAAGGTATTGATAAAAATATATTTTTTGATTTTTCCCTATGATTTTTAAATTTCGTAGGCAATTGTTTTTAAAATTTAAATTTGAATTTCAAATTCTTCTCATTCTTTCCCTACGAATTATGATCTTTACCTACGAAAAAAATCGTAGGGAAAAGGTCTGATCTATGCCTACAATTTTTAAAAGTCGTAGGCAAAGGCTTTCCCTACGCACTTTTCCCTACGATTTTTTTATACTTTTGCCTACGACAGAAATCGTAGGGAAAGGCTTTACCTACGATTTTTTCTCTTTCCCTACGAAAAAAATCGTAGGCAAAAGTTGATTTTTTTGTAGTGAGGCATAAGCCTGCCATTATATGGGCAACAAACACTGCTATAAGAGATTGTAAAGTGGAGCACTTACATTTGGAAGATCTTTTGAGGACATACAGAGGCCCAGGGATTAGACTTAAAAATTTCAGAACTTATGTAAATATCCAACACAACTAGCATAGTAACAGAACTGTAAGGAGTCTGCCAAGCATTCCCATGAAACACATGGATGTGCACCAAGAAACTCATCCCTTCAAATCCATTCTGGAGGAGGTAATTGAAGATTGATATCAATAGCCTCTCATCATTGTCAGAAGCTCCTTGTCTGCCAAAAGGAAATGTAAGGCTGTAGTATTAGAACAACAGGTATGACCCTTTCGTTGGTTTCTCTCTCTAGTTATGTGCTTATCTCCGTATATCTCTAGTTATGTGCTTCTACTCAAAATAAGCAGCTACCAAAATTCTCATTTGGTCATAAGAGAACAAATAGAAAAGCTTCACAAAAAGAAAAAGGAAAAAGAAAAATCAGCTAAAGAAACATTGAAGGGCTGTTGAGCTACTCAGTAGAGGGATAATAAGATTAGAATGTCGTCTTGAACATTCATTTTTATATTTTACATCATTAGATCCTTCCATTTAATTTTGCTTAGATGGCATGACTGATTAATATTTTTTTTGAGGCTAGGAGGTACTATTCCATGCTTTTCTACCATATACCCACTCCAATCTCTGAAGGCTGGCTCCAATTGAAATTAAATAGATCACCTCTTGCCAAATGGTAAAGGGTGATCCCATCTGAGGATGTGCTTGGTGGTATAAAAATTTAGTAGTTGATCCTTCTCTCATCTCCTCTTCTTACCATGATATCCTCAAATTTTTATCATGCAACTCTACATTGTTTAAGCAAATACTCTTTAACAGTGCTTCTAAATTGATTGATACATGCATGCGCAAACACAATTCTTATTATTCTACAATTTAGCTTTCATCCATTTCAATATTTTTTTTTCCTGAATAGATTATCATCTTGTTTTCATTGGATCTTTGTCATGTAGTATAGGAGATGAAGCATCAAGTCATATTCTGGTTATGACCCTAATAATCAAATATGATCTATTTTTTGTAATGAATGTGTCTAATATCGGAGTAATCAAATATTGTAGCCATATAGGCCCTATTACTGACTTATGTAGCAATCTTGATGCATTCGGTCTTATTGCATGACATATTGAAAGGTCATACCGAAACTACACTTATGAAATGGCTAAAGGGCTATAAGCTATTTCTCTTCTCTTGTCCATCTACATTGGACATCTCCTTCTCAATCGACCTATTTGGGTTCAAAAGAATGCTTAAAATTCCTGACCTTTGAATATGTATGTAAGAACCAAAGTGCATGCATGCACTTGTATGTGTCATGATGGAAAACAAATTTGTTGTGCTATAACAAATCACAACCACAACAGTGGAAAATGCTTACCTAAAGATGCTTCTAGCCTAAGCAACGACATTGTTGTCAACTATTTGTGAGACTAATCGCTCGGCAAAGTACTACCTAACAAAATCATTTAAGAATTAATGCCAAGATCACTTTCCAAAAAAAAGATTAAAAAGATTTGGTGCTACGAAATGCAAATAAATAAGCAAAAAGTTAGATTAGAAACTAATTTTGTATTTAAACATTATATATACAAGGAAGATGATAGCAATCAAACTTGATTAACGTTGAATTAACCATTATGCCTGCACTGCCGGCATGGTATGTGCATGTCCACTATGTCAGTGCACATTCAATTCTGCATTGAAGTAAAAAGGAAATAAGAAATACTTAAAATTTCTATCTTAGTTAAATAAATAAATATAGATTCAGTAGGCCCGTGCTGACCCATACCAATTGCTTTACATCGGTACATTCCAGGGTCTACGAGCTGCAACCAGAAGGAAGCCCAGCGTGCAGGCAGGAATGGATTGGTGTTGCCATCCATTGCAGTATCAAATATTGAATATATACAACACCTCTGACATGTTTGATACATTACAATAGCGAATGCCAACTACCATGGCCTTGAAGGACTCGGTTCTGTGATGGATGGAGCAAGTGAACAGAATGGTCGGAGTCGCTCGATCCTATAGACTCCATTGAAGTCAAATCGTTGCCATGACTGTGATTATTGTCTTCCATCATCAATTATTTCTCTATTCTCTACTTCCTCTGCAAAGACAGATAAGAAACCGAGCAGTTGCTGCCAGTATGATTTTTAATACAGCAAATAACCAAAATATCTTAAAGAAGCAAAATTGTAGATAGGTAACTCAACAATTATTGTTTCCTAAATGTGGAGAATAGATTTCGTTTCGCAACACTCCTTCAATTTCGATGCATGGAGGAACAAATCGTGGTGCATCATCTCATGAAAGCCGGAGGTCAGGACATCCTTTTATTCTCAAGGTTTTCAGGGAGGAAAGGCAAAGCCCTCCGCCATTGTGAGCTTAGAGAAATTCACAATCTGTGTAGCTCCTTAAGCCAATATCTGTGTTGCGGCAACCGTAAAATCCTTAAGTTCTCACAGTTATCAATTATTAAGGAGCGAACACTTGGTATGTATAGCCTATCTGATAGGACTTCGATATCAGGACAGTCCTTTATAACCAATCTTTGTTGCCAGGTGAGGCCGGGCACATAAACCAAGTTTTGGCATTTAGGTAGTGTTTGATAGGAAAAATATTATCCATGGATAAGTGTACCGGATAGAGTTTATCCCCTGGCTATCTCTAGGGATATCCCTTGGCTATCTCATTGATCATATCAAATGTAAAAAGGTAAATCCATAGGATAACCTTTTTTTACTCTTATTTGGAGGGATAACCAGCTATTCCTACATTTTCTAGGGAATAAATTGAGGGGATAAATTGAGGGGATATCCTATGGTTAACCATGGACTATCCCAGCTTTTGAGAATAAAAGGAAATATTCCCTGGATATCCCCTCTTATCCCCTATTTCAAACACTACCTTAACAAATGAGGAGCTCGTGCAAGTTTGTCTTGTCAACTCTTCAATTAAGAATCTTTGATTCCCAAAGGAATTCCAAGAATTATGGACAACCCATGATCTAAACTGTTGCTTTTCATCTGTTCTAATGGAGGTGAACTCATCCTTTATGATCTCCCAGTTGTTTGATAAAATCAGCTTGACGGGTGAAACAACCTGGCACATTAGCAAACTAGAGTTTACACTTTCATGTAAAAGCTTAAAAAATGCAATCAGAGAACATTTTTGAATAACTTAATTAGAGCATGTCAAATTTAGGATGGAGGGTACCTGAATGCAGTTGATTTTTTGTATTTGGCACCAATCAATCAATTTGGGGCAGTCCTCAATTTTCACATCATTAGGCATACATGAGAGTTTGTCTTCTGCCATGATCTGAAGCCTAGGACACCTTGTTATACGTAGATCTATGAGAGAAGTAAGGTTTTGCAGCCCCGATAATAATGCCAACTGTTGACATTCCTCAATTTTCAGATATTTTAGCTTTATTGGCAATCCTTCCTCTGATATAAGTCGGAGTTGAGGACAATTGCGTACATACAGTTCTTCAAGTGAGTGGAGATTATGCAGCCCTTTAATTGATGTGAGTTGCCGGCAATCAGAAATAGGCACCTTCCTAAGCATTGATGGAAGTGGTCCTTTTGGTGTGATCATATCCAATTTTCCAAGAGAATCATGAATGGTTTATGGTGATCTCTTCAAGCGATCCCATGAGAAGGGATCACCCATCCATTTTGGAAATTTGGACCATAATAACTTTGTATACTCAACATTTTGAGTTTGGTGTGAGGTTGGAGGTACTCGAGAATGGCTTCCTCCATTTTTTCATCAGATGGGACATCCTTAGTGTTTTCATCAGATGTAGGCTTGTATCTTCCAGACCAAAGTGCAAATCAGTCCATTGTAGAATCAACTGCTCAAGTCGATGCTTAGATTTAAGATTGGCATCCCTGGCATCCTCTATTTTGACCAATTTCCTAAGCCCTGAGATGCAGTAAGTTCCTTGGAGCTCTACCAAGTTCTTCAGTACTCCTATCCCCACCCTGACCCTCACCTACTCTCACATTAAATTCTCTGCACAAACTTTGAAGATTTGTTAGTTTCTCGACCCCAGCTAGAATGTACGGCCGCATTACAAGACCACAGTTAAACAATTCCAGGTATCGTGGGTTAATAAGCTTATTTAGGCCGTCTGGTAACTCTAAAAGAAAATCGCATTCAAGGATCAATGTCTGTAGGTGATAGAGGAGACATATTGATTCAGGAAGCCTCTTAATAAATGAGGATTCGATAAGTAGGTACCTAGGTGTTTAGGTTACCGATTGAACCTAAGAAATTATATTCCAAAGAGAAACATAGAGTCCGTAAACATCTTACCATTGGTTTACTAAGCAGTTGATCATCTAGTGGTACTGGCAATCCAGAAAAAGTATATGCTAATAAGGACCTTAGGCCCCTAGAGTTACATGAGGACAGTGATTGCATCCCTCGACTTTGGAGGTATATATGGCTAACTTCTTCAGGGAAAACCGCTTAGCTTCTCATCATATACCGTACAGAACTCATTTCCTGCAATAGATTTTGCTACATCATGTATTATATCATGCATCTTAAAAAAATGCCACTCGTAATGCTGATTATAAAAGGGATCAAAGAATGATCTTTGTAGGTCAATAAAATATTCATCACCAATGTCTTCTAGCCGCCTTCTACCTTGAGGTATAATGTAGCCTTGTGCCATCCACAATCTGACTAACACATCTTTTTCAAACTTATAATCCTTAGGAAACATGGAGCAATAAATGAAGCAAGGTTTTAGATGCATCGACATACGATTATAGCTCAATCTGAGAGCTGCGATAGTTTCGCCATTCTTGTCTTCCTTCCATAGATCGCTTTCTAAGACATCCACCCAACTATCCTCATTTGTCCATCTTATATGGCTTCCTATTGTCTTCAAAGCCAATGGTAAACCAGAACACTTCTTCACAATCTGCTTGCCAATATCCACCAAGCTAGGTTGTTCTTCAGAGTTTCCAGCACCAAATGCATACTGCTTAAATAATAACCAAGACTGCTCCTCGGACAAGTAGCTAGGTCGATAAGGATGCACCGTTTGTATGATCTCAGCAACTGAGTCATTCTTACAGGTTACGATAATTCTGACTACTGTTTTGGCACCAACAAAGGGGTTTATCAAAGACTCCCAGAGGCTTAATTGCTCATTCCATACATCATTCAACACGAGCAACACTCGCTTCCCCTTCACCTCATCATTGAGGGTATTTTGAAGCTTGTTTAATTGTGTACCATCGCATATTTTTCACTTGAAGAGATAGACTCAATGATGTCCTTGATAAAAAAAATACGGGACTAAAAGATTTTGAAAGTAGGGGCTTCTTCAATGATGGTTAGAAAGTTGAGAAGGAAAATAAAATTGCTAAGGATAATTTTGGAAGAAGGCAAAAATAAAAGGATAAACTTTCTCTTCATATTCTCGAATGATGTCATTTACAAAGGTTTAAATAGAGATAAAAGAACATCGTGCAGTAAGAAATTAGAAGCGTGTTACCCACTATCTAATAACTTGCGAAACTAACTAGCCCACATACAAATAAACTGAAAAGATAAAACCCACGAACAGATAAAACCCATGTACAAATAAACATGGGATACGTAGAGTGACTTGGTCTAAGTAGGAGAACGTGGGACTCTGCGTTATCCAACTGCAAAGTAGGAGAACGTGGGACACCTCAATTCTCCATTATCTCAACACTCCCCCTTAATGCAGATACTCCCAATTTTCTCTTAAATATAAAAAGCTTTCCAATGGCAATGCTTTTGGGAAGATATCTGCTAATTGTTCTTTGGTGTTGCAAAATTGCAGTTCAATACTTTCATTAGTCACTAGTTCACAAACAAAATGATGTCGAAGTTCAATGTGCTTTGTCCGCTGATGAAACACTGGATTCTTTGTCATTGCAATTGTGGATTGATTGTCACAGTTCATAGTAGTTGGGCCCTTTTGTGATAGTTTTAAATCCTCCAATACTCTACGCAACCAGATAGCGTGATAAGATGCAGCAGTAATGGCTACGTAGTCAGCTTCAAATGATGATAGTGCTAAAGTACTTGTTTCTTTGAACTCCAAGATATTGCTCCAGATCCAAGGATGTAGATGTAACCAGAAGTGCTTTTTCGATCATCAACTGAACCTGCCCAATCACTATCAAAAAAACCACACAAAAATAACTTATTAGCATTAGTGTATGAAATACCATAGGTAATAGTTCCTTTTAAGTATCTCAACACTCTTTTCGCTGCCACAAGATGAATTTTGCTTGGACTTTGCATGAACTTTGATAGAAAATTTGTTGCATACATAATGTCTAAACGAGTATTTGTGAGATATAGTAAACTTCCAATTAGACTCTTGTACATATGTGCATCAATTTTTCTTCTCCATCATTTTGGCTAAATTTCTCACCAGTGTTCATTGGAGTCTTCATTAGCTTACAATCAGACATTACAAATTTCTGAAGAAGATCTTTTACATACTTCTCTTGAGAGAAAATAATTTCATCACCAAATTGTTTTACTTCCAAACCAAGAAAGCAATTCATCAAGCCAAGATCTGGCATCTCAAAATTTTTAATCATATTATTTTTAAATTCTGCAATCAGTTCATCACTACTGCCGGTATACCAAGTCATCAACATATAAACAAACCATAAGAATATTTGTACCTTTTGACTTGACATATAAGGTGGGCTCGCTTTTGCTCCTTTGAAAGCCATTATGTACAAAGTGCTGATCAATCCTTTCATACCATGCTCTAGGTGCCTGCTTAAGTCCATAAAGTGCCTTCCGTAATCAATACACCTTTTTTTCTTCATTAACAACTTCATAGCCCTGTGGTTGCTGCACATATACTTCTTCATCCAAAAAATCATTCAAAAAAGCTGATTTGACATCAACTTGAAAAACATTTCATTAATAATGAGCAGCTATAGATAAAACTGTTCTAATTGTATCAAATCTACCTACCGAAGCATAAGTTTCTGCAAAATCAATACCTTCTCACTGCATATAGCCCTTTGTAACAATCCTTGCTTTAAATTTTTGGATTGATCCATCTGTTTTGTATTTGATTTTGTATATCCATTTTAAACCAATAGCTTCATGGTTAGGTGGTAGATCCATGAGCTCCCAAGTACCATTTTTAATTAATACTAAAATTTTATCATCCATAGCTATGCTCCATTCTTTGTGCTTTGTTGCTTCTTTAAAATAGCTTGGTTCATCAACAGAAGTAAACTGACATCTTTCATATATATCAATCAAGGATTTTATCTTTCTTGGAGGAGATTCAGAAGATGATGAATAAGGAGAACTCACAAGCGTAGTCTGCATAGGTGTAGTCCTTGGTGAAGATTGATTTGGATCAATTAAATCTTCACTTTCATCATCAAAGGCCACTGATGTTTCTTCAGCATGAACTCCACCCATTGTTGTATTCTGTAATTCATTCCAATTCCATGCATTCTACTCATCAAATATCACATCCCGGCTAACAACAAGCCTTTGAGTTATAGGATTATAAAACCGATAAGCCTTGCTTTCAATACTATAACCAATAAAGATGCATTTCATGCTATTATCATCTAATTTTTTTCTTTTCTGAGATGGAATGTGAACATAAGCAAGACACCCAAATACTCTAAAATGAGTTACCTTTGGTCTCCATCCATGCCAAGCTTCAAATGGTGTTATGCCTTGAAGTGAAGACGTGGGGCTACGATTGAGTATATAGGTAGCGGTATGAACTGCTTCGGCCCAAAAGTTGTTAGGAAGCACTTTTGCTTTAATCATGCTTTTTGCCATCTCAACAAGACTCCTATTCTTTCATTCTGCTACTCCATTTTGTTGTGGTGTGAAGCTTGCAGTCAATTGCCTATGAATGCCATTATCTTCACAAAAAAGAGTGAATTCTTTTGAAAGAAATTCTCCACCCCTATCGGTTCAAATACCTTTAATGCATAGCCACTATTCTTTTCAACAAAGCATTTAAACCTTTTGAATACAGAGAAGCTATCTGACTTTTCTTTAATAAAATATACCCATGTGATTCTGCTAAAATCATCAACAAAAATAATAAAATACTTGCTATTGTCTAAGGATGGAGATTGCATTGGTCTGCATAAATCTACATGCACCAGTTCAAGTGGTTTTGAGGCCCGCCAAGCCTTTCCTTTTGGAAAAATATCCCTGTGATGCTTTCTAAGCACACAACTCTCACATATATGATCATTCTTCATAATTCTAGGTAACCCATACACCATATTCCTTTTGATAAAAGCTTCAAATTGTGATAACCTAAATGTCCATATCTATGATGCCATAACACATTATCATTTGCTAATGAGACATTCAAGGCATGATCAAGACTTAGATAAAAAAGTTTATTTTCAATCATAGGTATCTCAATAATAAGTGAACTCTTAGTGTTATCATAAACACGACATCTTAAATCTTTAAAAATAAGTGAATAACCTTCAGTCAAAAATTGTCCAACACTCAACAAATTAGACTTCAAGTCAGAAACATATACAATATTTTCAATTGATTTCAAGCCATAGAAATCAAGATTCACAGTACCTTTCCCATAAGCTTCTCGAACATTACCATCACCCATTTTTACCTTTGTAGTAACAGATTTATCCAAATAAGAAAAGATCTCTGCACGACCTGTCATATGATTACTGCATCCACTATCAATGTACCAAACTTCTTTAGGACATTCTTTTGCAGTAAAGCATGCAAGAAATAAATTTTCATTTGACCCCTTTTCATGTTCTTTTGCAAAATTTGCATATTTTTCTTTCAATCTACAAAAACGCTCAATGTGGCCATACTTTTTGCAAAAATGACAAAGAAAAGGCTTAGAGATTTCACCCTTTTCATTACTTTCCTTTATCCGATAAACCTTTCAATATGACCATATCTCTTGCAATAATTACACTGAAAAGGTTTAAAATTTTTACCTTGGCTGTTACCTTCATTGCGATTTCGATAAACTTTACCAAGACGTCCTCCACCTCTTCTGCCTCAAAAAGAACCTCCTCTATTTCTTGGTGTACAATGCTGATTAATGCTTTCCTTTGGAGCATTCACCATAGAATGAAAGGATTTTTCCATTGTACTTTCATTGGACCTTTTCAATCTGTCATCATGTGACTGAAGAGAGCCAAGTAATGCACTAACTGAAAGTTTGGTTAGATCCTTGGATTCTTCTATAGCAGCTACAATATGATCATACTTAACTGACAAACTTCATAATATTTTTTCAATAACTCTTTGATCAAATAAATCTTCACCATAAATTCTCATTTGATTAACAATTTCTAGAACTTTGGAAAAAATTGATCTAAAGAATCATCATCTTTCATGCTCAATGTCTCAAATTTTTGATGAAGAGTTTGGAGTTTGACAGTTAATACCTTAACATTACCTTGATATTCTTCTTGCAACAAATCCCAAGCATCTTTAGAAGTTGTAGCTGCTGAAATTCGAGGAAAAATTGCATCACCAATGGCCTGTTGAATGAAAAAGAGAGCTTTGGCATCCTTTTTTATATTCTATGGCTTTAATGCTCCTTCCTCTGGTAGGCCTTTCTCCACCAATTCCCACAAATCTTGTGAGATAAAAAGAGTCTTCATCTTTTTGCTCCAGAAATCATAGCTTCTCCTTTGAATATTGGAATCACGGGGTTGATGGTACTGCTGTTGAATGCCATTGGCTCTGATACCACTTGATAAAAAAAATGCAGGACAAAAAGATTTTGAAAGTAGGGACTTCTTCAACGATGGTTAGAAAGTTGAGAAGGAAAATAAAATTGCTAAGGATAATTTTGGAAAAAGGCAAAAATAAAAGGATAAACTTGCTCTTCATATTCTCAAATGATGTCATTTATAGAGGTTTTGTAACCCCCCGTAAATTATTATGGGGGAATGTAACTCTTAGTATTTATTTTTGGGGACACCTGGCATCTTGACTCCCTTCTGATGTTTAGATTCCCATTGCGACGTCTGGTTTCTTGGGTTTTCGCGTGTCGGATGGGTTCCTATCTTCTATTGATCCGAGGCGTTGCGTGGGAGAATAAAAGGAGTCGAAGGATGACTCCCTCGGGAGAATAAAAGGAGTCGAAGGATGACTCCCTCGTTCACCCTGACGCACACCTTTTCCAGGTAATCCCTTGCCCATCCTCTTAATGTCCAAGAGAGAGAGAGAGCCCAAGAGAGAGAGATAGCCGGGAGAGAGAGAGATAGCCGAGAGAGAGAGAGAGAGAGAGCCCGAGAGAGAGAGAGAGCGAGAGAGACAGCGCGTGAGAGAGACACAGAGAGAGATGAGAGAGCCGACCGGACGAACCTTGGTTCAGGCCCGGCGGCGTGCTCGCCGCCGCGCCGGGCCTGAGCCTTGGCCGGCGACCCCGCCGGCGCCGGGGGAGGCATCCGGCGGGGTGGTGGTGGAGAGAGAGAGGAGAGAGAGGGCCAATTGGCCCTCCTCTCGCGCGGTGGCGGAAGCCGGGTTCCGGCTTCCGTCGGTTGGTTCGGTCCCGGCGGCGTGCTCGCTGCCTTGCCGGGCCCGAGCTTTGGCCTGTCGCCTCCACCGGCGCCGGGCGTGTGTCCGGTGGAGGTCCGGCCATCCAAGGTGGCCGGCCGTGCCGCCGGCACAGTGATGTGCCGCGCGGATCGTAAGAGAAAATTTGGGAGATAAGAGAGAAATTGATGAGATAGGAGGGGAGGAGGTGGCTGGCCACGACGGCAGCCGGTTCCGGTCCAGCCAACGGTGGCTGGACTGCCCCCAATTAGCCGGAGACAACGCCGGCACAGTAAACAGCCGTGCGGACGATTATCATGTGAGAGAGAGAAATTGAAAGAGAGAAAGGGAGGAAGGGGCCGGCCGCGGCGGCGGCCGGCTCCGGCCCAGCCTCCGATGGCAGGGCTGGACGGGATTAGGCCGGCGGCGGCCCTGGCCGCCGGCCAGGGATGTCCCTTGTTTCGGGCGAAACAGGGGAGCGGGGTTTTGGACGTTGGCCATGGGCTGGCTGGGCCGGCCTGGTTTGGGCCTTTTGGGCCGTGCAAGGATGAGTTTTGGGGCTAGTTTTTGGGCCCCGTAACGGTCTAGGATTAGCAAGAAAATTATATGGCTAGAATCTTGGTGAATTCTAGTTTCTTGGGGTATTTTTACTTCCCCAATCGGGTGTGTGTAGTGGGAGATATTCGAGCCCAAAGTAGGGCCCGTGAACTAGTTTGGGTAGAAATTCTAAGGGTCATTTTAATATTCTTTGCTAATAAATTAATTGTGTAAAATAATCCTGTAGGTGCTCAGACATCTGACTAGCTGCATATATACCTGTGGGATAGTGTACTGAGGTAAGTAAGCCAGTTATCAGTATTTAATAATTGATTCATAAATGTTTAAATTGTGAATTGTGATGTGAAGAATTGTTATTGGCTAAATTGTAAGTGGATGTATGTTATGAATACATGGCTATTTATGTGCTATGATTTCATATGTGGATGCTATGCATGAGAGATACAGTTATTATGACATTGATGTGATATATTACATGCAATTGTTCAGTAAGTATAATCCACTGTTTATGAAATATTGAGTTGTTATTGATATGATGAGTGCATGTGATGTGAGGTACTGTTATGTGTCGCCGCAGTTCTCCTTATCATGTTACGTGACCCTAGTATTTCGACCCTTTCAGTAGGGGGGATACTTGTTGGTACACTATGGTATTTCGACCCTTTCAGTAGGGGGGATACTTGTTGGTACACTATGGTATTTCGACCCTTTCAGTAGGGGGGATACTTGTTGGTACACTATGGTATTTTGACCCTTTCAGTAGGGGGGATGCTTGTTGGTACACTATTGAGATATTGCAGGGCCGTGGGTCACATTTACAGTTACCATTGAGAGTATAAACAGTGGGTTTACTTACATTGCATGTTTGAGTATTTGTGGAATGTTTAAGCATGCAAATTATTATGTGCTTATTGACTGTTATGCTATGATTTGACTGTATAACGTGGTTTACTTACTGAGTGTAAGCTCACAAAATTCTTACAATGTTTTTATCAGAGCCACGAGGTTGAAGATGGATTGGTGGGGTGATGGATCTTCTATTAAATAAAATAAGACCATTATTTTGTTGTAGCCCCAAGATTACATATGTATAGGGCTTGATGCCCAGACTTTATTATTGTGGTGTGTGAGGGTGTTAGCCCAAAATTTTATTATTGTATTTGACTTGGTTTTTATTTATATGGTGCTTTATGTTGAAAAATATGGTAACGCCTTGCGTGCCCGGCACGTGGCGGGTTGTCACCCTAGCCCGATATTGGGTCTGGGGCATGACAGCTTTAGTGGTATCAGAGCCTAGGTTATGACCCTAGGGACACGGACATATTGACATGATACAGTTATGACCCTAGGGACACAGACATATTGACATGATAACACATAGAGAACATATTTTGATGACATTATACTTAGGGAAACCTGACACTTTAGGCAAAATACTAGGATGATATGAAGACAATTATGACTTTCTAGGAATTTCATGAATTATGCTTGGGAAGCTTGAAATTAAAGTTTATCAAGATATTAATTGAATTACAAGTTTGATAGGAATTGAGAATGAACCATCGCAAGCCAATGATATTATGTGGGCTCCCTGGCCGGTAGCCTTGACCAGTGGGAGGTCAAGGGGCTTCTAGAGGTTTTAACTCCATTAAACTTGTTGGAAATGATTCGTAGTAATTTTAGACCTTTAAATATATGGAAGATGAAATTTTAATTGATATGCAATAAAAGATAGATGAATATATGGAATAAACATAGTAGTGGAAAATTGCAATTGATGACTAATATGACTAAGATAACACTATTATGTTCATATTGCAATTGAGTTGATATATGGATTTTGAGGTATTAAATCTGAATTTGAATGTGGATAAAATGGATTTTATTTGTAGAACTTGCATTGTTGATATTGTAAGTTTAAGATTATGAGCTAATCTGCTGGTTATATGGATGATTAATATTGATGATATTTTGGGAATGAAATAGTTAATTACATATTTTGATTAATCACAATTGAGTACTTCTGAATTTGAGTCTGGATGGATAAGTATATATAGTGAATTTTACTAAGAGAATTTTATTATGGGTATTGCATGTTCAAAACTGATTGTTAATTTGCTAGATGTGGAGATGGTTGGTATTGATGCTAATAAAATAGTTGTCTGCATATTATATCATGATGGATCATTTAGGAAGATTATAAAATTTTAAATTCTGAGACATTTACTGTTTAATTTTGAGAGCAGTAGACTCTATTAATCTTTAGAACTGATTTTGGCTATAAATGATCAAATATTTTGATGCTAGACAGTGAAAGATTTTAGCAGTAATAAGAATAAGATAAACTCCACTGATAAAGAATTTCATGGGAATTTTCATCTGTTAATAGATTTCTAAATCAAGATATCTATTCATATATTATCGTGCATACTTATTGTACCTTTCTTCATAGTTTCTATGTAGATATCTTTCTCCAGGATGGATAATTATCAATCATCCATAAGTGGCATATTTATTGTTAAGAAAATAGGAGGAAGATGATTTTTATGTTGATTATTATCAGTTATAGATTATGGTTAACGATACATCTATTATCACTTTCAAGTCATAGAGAGATTGCTATAATTTTTAATTATATCTTTCGGATGGTAAGTGCATTTTTAATCTTTATTGACCTTATAAGTCTTGTATCCATCTGAGCTAGATTAGTGAAGTCACTTTGAGATATTCGAAGGGTTTAAATTAGTTGGTCATGATATGGCATTGCATAATCTATAGATGATTTTGATAATCATTGGTAACGATATATTCGATTCAAGAATTTGAATCATTTAAATTACATTATTTATTGAGGATATACTGACCTATTCAAGAGAAATTGATTGGTTATGGTGGTATTATTGATAAATATGAAGGAGATAAATTAATCATACTGATGATTATGATGGCATTATTATTCAAAGAAATTAAATTAGTTGATTATGATAATTATGAAAGATATCCTAATGATTGGTATATGTTCATTGATGTTAGCTTGAAGTATTCAGAGTGAAACCAGTATGTTATGATGATTAAATTAAGTGTCATATGATTAATGGCACATTCACTATTCAAGAGTTGAGAGAGCATTGGAAGAAACTATATTATATCTAAGTTACAAGAATTTAGAATTGTCTTATCGAGGAATTAAGAATACCTGATGTGTTACGAACCTTAAGAATGGATGACATAATACATGTGATGGACTCTATGATATTTATGATGATGTGTTGTGAGAAGTTAAGGTATATATAGATACATATATATATAAGGGATGACAGAAAAGAAATACTTCTTAAGGAATTCAATTTTATTTGATAGGAAGATTAAATTAATTTTAAAAGTTGGACATGTCATTTGGGTACTTGGGAATGAAATAAAGTTTGCTAGTGAGTATCTATAATGGTACAAGCTTTGTGGACATTTAATTTCGAGGATGAAATTTTAGCGGGATAAAATGTTAATATGTTTCTGGTTTAGTAGTAACTGAGTAAATTGAGTATGAACCCATTTGTCTCACTCTTCTAATTTGATGATGTTATCATAAGGCTTTATGGATTAAGCTGAATTTCTGTCCAGCCTTCCACCCTCAAATAGATGGATAATTTGCATGAACCATTAGCTTTTGATGTTATACTGCAAGCTTGTGTAATGGATTTTGGAGGTGCTTAGCATAAAATTTTTACCTTTAGTGAAATTGCTTATTTTATTGATTACCAAGCCAATATTCAAATGGATTCATTTTGTTGTCTATGATATAAGGTGTAAATTTTTATTGAGATGAAGTGTGAGAGAAAAAAAAATTTGGTTTCTGAGCTGGTTTAACAATATGAGAAAGTATCGTTAATTAAAGCAGCTTCATGTAGCTCAGAGTCAATAGAAAATTATGTTGATGTCAAAAAGAAAGATTTGAAATTTCAGGTAGAAAATTATTTGGAAGTTTACTAATCAATGATATGATGAGATTTGTGTTAGAGGTGATTTGAGCCACAATACATTGGGCCATTTGAGATTTTGATCAAAATAAAGGAGGTGACTTATACTTAGCACGGCTTCATTACTCTTTGGGGTGTTCAATGAGTTTATACCTTTATGACTGAGGAGGTGTATTTCAAACCCTGTTATGTGTTAGAACTCGAACCGATTTAGCTTAAGAAAGAATTGACCTATGAAGATCATTTTGTGCACATTGTGGACCGCAAGGATTAAGTTCTGAGATAGTGTAATATTCCTTATGTCAAGTTTAGCAGAGTAATTATTCTAAGAGGGAGATTATCTGGGAGCCTAAGGAGAAAATGAAAAAGAAACATCCACAATTATTTGTATCTTATTACAGATCGATGATGTATCGATGACGGTGACTTTTGAATGAAATTTAGCTAATTATGAGATAGAAAATGTGGATTGTATTCTATTGGATGTATATCAAATTTTGAGGACGAAATTTTTATAAGGGGGGGAGAATATAACCCCCCGTAAATTATTATGGTGGAATGTAACTCTTAGTATTTATTTTTGGGGACACCTGGCATCTTGACTCCCTTCTGACGTTTAGATTCCCATTGCAATGTCTGGTTTCTTGGGTTTTCGCGTGTTGGATGGGTTCCCTTCTTCTATTGATCCGAGGCGTTGCGTGGGAGATAAAAGGAGTCGAAGGATGACTCCCTCGTTCACCCTGACGCACACCTCTTCCAGGTAATCCCTTGCCCGTCCTCTTAATGTCCAAGAGAGAGAGAGAGAGCCCAAGAGAGAGAGATAGCCGAGAGAGAGAGATAGCCGGAAGAGAGAGAGAGAGAGAGAGAGAGAGAGAGCCCGAGAGAGAGAGAGCGAGAGAGAGACAGCGCGTGAGAGAGACACAGAGAGAGATGAGAGAGCCGGCCGGACGAACCTTGGTTCAGGCCCGGCGGCATGGTCGCCGCTGCGCTGGGCCTGAGCCTTGGCCGGCGACCCCGGGGGAGGCGTCCGGCGGGGTGGTGGTGAGAGAGAGAGGAGAGAGAGGGCCAATTGGCCCTCCTCTCGCACGGTGGCGAAGCCGGTTCGGCTCGGTTGGTTCGGGCCCGGCGGCGTGCTCGCCGCCTCGCCGGGCCCGAGCTTTGGCCTGTCGCCTCCACCGGCGCCGGGCGTGCATCCGGTGGAGGTCCGGCCGGCCAAGGTGGCCGGCTGTGCCGCCGGCACAGTGATGTGCCGCACGGATCGTGAGAGAAAATTTGGGAGATAAGAGAGAAATTGATGATAGGAGGGGAGGAGGTGGCTGGCCACGACGGCAGCCAGTTCTGGTCCGGCCAACGGTGGCCGGACTGCCCCCAATTAGCCGGAGACGACGCCGGCACAGTAAACAGCCGTGCGGACGATTATCATGTGAGAGAGAGAAATTGAAAGAGAGAAAGGGAGGAAGGGGCCGACCGCGACGGCGGCCGGCTCCGGCCCAGCCTCCGGTGGCCAGGTCGGACGGGATTAGGCCGGCAGCGGCCCTGGCCGCTGGCCAGGGGATGTCCCCTATTTTGGGCGAAACAGGAGAGCGGGGGTTTGGACGTTGGCCATGGGCTGGCTGGGCCGGCCTGGTTTGGGCCTTTTGGGCCGTGCAGGGATGAGTTTTGGGGCTGGTTTTTGGGCCCGTAACGGGCCGGGATTAGCAAGAAAATTATATGGCTAGAATCTTGGTGAATTCTAGTTTCTTGGGGTATTTTTACTTCCCCAATCGGGTGTGTGTAGTGGGAGATATTCAAGCCCAAAGTAGGGACCGTGAACTAGTTTGGGTAGAAATTCTAAGGGTCATTTTAATATTCTTTGCTAATAAATTAATTGTGTAAAATAATCCTGTAGGTGCTCAGACATTTGACTAGCTGCATATATACCTGTGGGATACCGTACTGAGGTAAGTAAGCCAGTTATCAGTATTTAATAATTGATTCATAAATGTTTAAATTGTGAATTGTGATGTGAAGAATTGTTATTGGCTAAATTGTAAGTGGATGTATGTTATGAATACATGGCTATTTATGTGCTATGATTTCATATGTGGATGCTATGCATGAGATACAGTTATTATGACATTTGATGTGATATATTACATGCAATTGTTCAGTAAGTATAATCCGCTGTTTATGCAATATTGAGTTGTTATTGATATGATGAGTGCATGTGATGTGAGGTACTGTTATGTGTCACCGCGGTTCTCCTTTATCATGTTACGTGACCCTAGTATTTCGACCCTTTCAGTAGGGGGGATACTTGTTGGTACACTATGGTATTTTGACCCTTTCAGTAGGGGGGATACTTGTTGGTACACTATGGTATTTTCGACCCTTTCAGTAGGGGGGATGCTTGTTGGTACACTATTGAGATATTGCAGGGCCGTGGGTCACATTTACAGTTACCATTGAGAGTATAAACAGTGGGTTTACTTACATTGCATGTTTGAGTATTTGTGGAATGTTAAGCATGCAAATTATTATGTGCTTATTAACTGTTATGCTATGATTGACTGTATAACGTGGTTTACTTACTGAGTGTAAGCTCACAAAATTCTTACAATGTTTTTTATCAGAGCCACGAGGTTGAAGATGGATTGGTGGGGTGATGGATCTTCTATTAAATAAAACAAGACCATTATTTTGTTGTAGCCCCAAGATTACATATGTATGGGCTTGATGCCCAGACTTTATTGTGGTGTGTGAGGGTGGTTAGCCCAAAACTTTTATTATTGTATTTGACTTGGTTTTATTTATAATGGTGCTTTATGTTGAAAAATATTGTAACGCCTTGCGTGCCCGGCACGCGGCGGGTTGTCACCCTAGCCCGATATTGGGTCTGGGGCGTGATAGGTTTAAATAGAGATAAAAGAAACATTGTGCAGCAAGAAATTAGAGGCACGTTACCCACTATCTAATAACGTGTGAAACTAACTAGCCCACGTACAGATAAACTGAAAAGATAAAACCCACGAACAGATAAAACCCATGTACAGATAAACATGGGATACATAGAGTGACTTGGTCTAAGTAGGAGAACGTGGGACTCTGCGTTATCCAACTGCAAAGTAGGAGAACGTGGGACACCTCAATTCTGCATTATCTCAACAGTCCTTGGTGAGCCTTGGGACATTGAAATCATCAGATACACAAACCCATCCAGTTAGATTAAAACATTTTTTTACCTTTGAATCATTGTAAACAAGTTGTGTGATGGTGGCTTTTCCCAATCCCCCCTTGCCCACAATGGGAATGACAGAAAAACCATTTTCCATACCCTCAGATAGCAACAGATTAATTACCTCGTCCTTGTCATGTTCCCTTCCATAATTTCTGGATTCATCCACCATGTGGCTGCTTGGTGCGGGGTACGTAGCTCCGGATGGCCGTCTCTCTCCGTCTTCCTCTCTCAAACGGAGGCATTCTCGTCGAAGGAAATCTCATCGAACATCTCCCTGATCTTCCTGATTCTATCCCCCATGCCATCTGGAATCAAAACTGTAGTCGAGAGAGAACCACTCACCTCTTCCTCATCGTCTCCCTCCACATGCTTCCTCTTGCCGGAAGTTCGGCCTTCTGCTTGGGCTTGCAATTCCTCATAGTGGTACTCGTCCAACATGTCATCTGCATCTTGAGCTACTTGCCTGAGCTCCCGGAGCCAAAGCTTGATGGCTTCCTCTCGTATCTCTCTCTCCTCAGCATCATGGAGCACTGCCCGGATCCTGGCCAGCGTTCTCTCCAGCTTCTTAAGATCTTCCAAGATACTGCTGCGTGGATCCGAAGATGAGGACAGTGATGTTGCCCATCTCCAAACAAAGCCCAATACTTGGCTGGTTTTTTATCCGATAGAAGATAGTAAAGCGCTCGCCATGGCACCGCCTCAGATTTTCTCTCCGTCAGATCCAGCAAACAAGGATGATGGCTGCATCTACCTGAGAGGCTGCAGGCGTTCTTCCACCCACACCCAAATAAATAAATAAATAAATAAATAAAAATCCTCTGCAGTGGATGATGAGCTGTCTTTCACCCTAATCGGCTCCACTGTCGAACGAAAAGAAATCTCAAGAAAGTTTTTGTTCATCGGTTGCTATGCAGCTCACATGCATCGTGATCGATAATTAACGCACATCACATGCATATATATATTAAAAATAAAAGAAATATATATTTTTTGATATACGTATGTGTGCGATATTTATAAAGCATCGGGTCTCTGAAAACTGGGCCCTAATTGACATGTAGCCACGCTGTCGTGCGCTGCAGGGGATTCCTTCTGGCTCATCCTGATTGCATCCAGATTATTTGAGTAGTTTTTTAAACCGGTGCCTCTTGGCACCGGTTTTAAAACAAGGGGATGGAAATGAAACATATTGGCGAAATGGTGTTAAAGTAAAAAAACACCATTTAAAATGACGTTTTTCACTTGCCACGTCACTATCCCTCGGCTCGGCCCGTCAGCAGGGCTGCTGACAGGACGAGTAGAAATTGCCACTTGAAGTGGGATTTCATTTGGGTTGAAATCGCCACTTGAAGTGGCGAATTCAAGATTTCAAGTCCAAGTGAAATCACCACTTGAAGTGGCGATTTCGACCCTGAAATCGCCACTCCAAGTGGCGATTTCAGTTTAGTTGAAATCGCCACTTTCTACCGATTTTCTTCGGATGACCCGAGCGCGATCCCTTCTTAAACGCTCGGAGCCTCCCAGCGACCCTAACCCTGTATTATCTATTATCTTGTTATATCTATTATCTATAACAAGATAATAGATAATAGATATAACAAGATAATTCTGATTGTTATATATATTATCTTGTTATAGATAATAGATATAACAAGATAATATATAAACAAGATAATTATGATTAACAAGATAATAGATATAACAAGATAATTTTGATTAACAAGATAATAGATATAACAAGATAATTCTGATTGATACTGAATCATTAACTGTCATCTAACCCTTCTTTTTATTTGCTAGAAGATTATGTGAAGGGAGGGAGGCAAACAAAGATCCGTAGCGTTTAAATCCGCGTAGGAATTTAAGTCCGTGCTGATAAAATCGCCACTTGAAATGGTAATTTCGGGATAGAAATCGCCACTTGAAGTGTTCAACTCAAATGAAATCGCCACTTGGAGTGGTGATTTCATTAAATTGAAATCGCCACTCCAAGTGGCGATTTCTACCCCTCTCGTCAGCAGCCCCGCTGATGGAGCCAAGCCGGGGGATTGTAACATGGAAGTGAAAAATGCCATTTGAAATGATGTTTTCACTTTAGCACCATTTTGGTAAAATTTTTCGTTCCCACCCCCTTGTTTTAAAATCGGTACCAAAAGGCACCGGTTTGAAAAACTACTCAGATTATTTGCCTCTATCGACCACTGCTCTCGTAGCTTCTGACTCTCATGTGTAATTCTACCATCCTCATCTTTTCACTTTCTCAATCGTCAAATCTCTGCATTCAAAGTCTGGCAAGAGAGAGAAAAGGAAGCCGCCAGCTCTTCCTTGCATGGCTTTCTATTTTCTTCCAACACATTACAAGTTAGCCTTCATAACTACAAAGTTGCTTCTTTCCTTTTTCCACAATCATGGCATGGCAATGAAATACATGATGTGTAATAGCCTGGAAAGAGAAGGCACAAGGCTATGAAAGAAACGAGTAATTGGTGGCTAAGAAGCGACGCTACTACTCATAATTTTTTGAATAGCTGAGCTCCTCCTTGTAGCCCGTTTTTCCATTTCTAAAAGGGGTTTGGCTGTTCCTAGAAAAAGATAAATGCATCCTCCATGCCAATCTATGCTTGAAGGGATTTTGAGGTCCAGTAATATGTAGAGAAACAGTAATTTAACAGAGAAAAGGAGCCCAAGCATTGTTGCCCATTCTTTGGAACTAGATCATATCTCTTTCTATGATTGAAAGGTGTGGGCTGACCTAGCTTTGGTGCCATATCAAGCCTCCACACAAAGCCCCATGAGTCGGGGGCTTTATTCTTAAGAGAGGGCAGGAGACTGAGAAAAGATCATTGAACATTTTGCCTTCTTCTCTCAGAACCTATGTTCTTCCCTTCAGACCTCCAACCTTCTTTCTCTCCAGCACCGCGCTGAGGGATATGGATACCTTTGGAGACTCTGGTAGCCTTCAAGCTCATTGATGATTCTGTAAGTGTGTGCCCTAAATTCAATCGGATTAGATGATAGTTTGTACACATTTCATTATGAATGCAAATCAAATATTATTGGTTTCTTTATCTATCCAGGTATTTTTATTATAAATATATTTGGATATATTTTACCTGTGAGATAAAGCCCAAAAGAAAGTGAACTATGCATATAAAATTTGTAATAGAGATTACAAATTGTGAGATCTAAAATTGCACATTATGGTTCAATTCTTTAAATTTTTCTAGTCGATGCGTAGACAAGACTAGGCACAGTCGAACACCGTTGAGACTAGCACATATTGCATATCTTCATCCCTGTGGTGAGCAGTTGATCTCGCAAGCTGAAGTATGGAGATATTTGGATAGATATATAGATGCTCATTATTTTAATGATGCATTGGATGATCCACACAGAGATCCCATATGGATATTTTATATAGTATCGATGGTTGATCTCTGATGATGGTGGTGCGAGTGATCCTTTGACTTAAGATCTTCATTACGCCTCATGTGTGGAATGCCGTTCTTTGACGACATGCAAACATCGCTCTAGCCATGGGTGGCAAATATAGTATCGGTTGGATATAATATAAAACACATAAATGTGATGTTTGATCAAGATAGGATTTGTCTTCCTTGATAGAGAGAGTTATATCCTATAGCCACTTGATGGATTAAATTAACTATTAAATCCTTGCAAGATTGAGTTGGAATTTGAAATGGTTTCAAAATTCTAATTCATGTGAGTCCATTTTTTCTAAGATCAAGTAAACAAAGATCAATTATAGGGTTGACACATTCCATACCATTGATTGATCTGGGATATGTGACGAAGGAATTGAATGTATGGTAACCATTCATGGATAGGTGTTGATGACCACGTCAATAAAACCCTTAACACTTGGGTGGTCATGACGCTTTGCTAGAGGTCGCTCATGATCTATAATAATGGATTCTTTGATTTAATCAACGAGTTGATTTTGTTAAAGAATTGACTTGGACAAAGTATTGATCAAGTCATCCCTAGGGTCAATATTAGGGACATGATTATTGCCAACGTGTCAACGGACCTAATGGGTCACACGCATTAAGGAGATTTTGGATGAAGTTAAAATAGAAATTAAGTTAGACTTAACTCAAATTTGATGACCAATCCTAATCAGAGAGGAAAAAAAAAATTAATCCATTGATTGGATACCTAATTAGGCTTAATCCATGTGATGGATGGCTCAGATTAATTGGGCTTAATCATGAGTTATTTGACTTCTTATTTTTAAGGAATGCATGTCCATATGATGAACATGATCCATCATCAAGAGATGAGAATGGATCACTCCATGAGATGGGGGCATGATCCATCTAAACATGATGGTGATCACTTCCATAAGATGGGCATAATCCCATCTCATATCTAGCTAAGATTACGCCCAAGGATAGGCATGATCTTGGAGTATGGATAGAGAGAGATCATGCCCAAGGTTGGGCGTGATCTTAGGATGTGGAGATGGAGAGATCACGCCCATGGGTTGAGCGTGATCAATCTCACATCATGAAGAAAGATTGACCCTAAGATGAGGTGTCATCAAGGGATTGGTTAAATTCTTAATTTTAAGGGATGTCAATCTTATCTGTTGAGGTTGCTTTGGTGGTTCTAAAAACCACATCCTTCTCTTTTTCACGGGAAAAAAAATTTGTGGGCATCCTCTCTCTCTCTCTCTCTCACTTTGATGCCTCTATCTCTCTTCCATGTCTCTCTCTTGAATGGATGGAAGTCTCTCTCTCTCTCACGTCCCTCTTTCTTGGATGGTTAAAGGAAGGCTTTCTCTCTCTTCTTGGTTGATCAAGATTTGATCTTGATCAAGAAATTTTTTCTTTTTTTATTGATCAAGATTTGATCTTGATCAAGAAATTATTTTATTTGATAGATCAAGATTTGATTTTAATCAAGAAATTTTCTCTCTTAATTTGAAAAATCAACTGAAGAAGAAAAGAGGTGCTAGCACCCCTTGCTAAAAGGTCATCATCAAATCCTGGGAGGACATTATCCAAAGATCTCCATGTAGATCACCATTAGAGGTCAGACACATGGACAACTGTAGTAAATCGTTTACCAGCTTCATCAACCTTCATCTCTAGTAAAGAATACATGATAATATATTATTTAATCATGCATTATTTCTTGTTAACAATATATTTCCTGAGGATCTTGGGATTTGAAAATTAAATTCATATTTATTTTATCTTCTACTGCATGATATATGAATTTGATTTATATAAAAATATATGAAATTCCCAATAAGTGGTATCAGAGCCTCCTCAGGCTTCAAATTCAGTTAATTTGAGAGATTACCTGAGTTCTAGTTTTTATATCCATAGATCAAAATTTTACATACGATGTAAAATATAAATCTTACCATATGATGAAGATTAAATATTTTAAAAGTTTATTATATGATAATAAATATGAATTATTTAAATTTAATCATGTTAAAATTAAAAATTATGATTTATGTGTGACATAATCATAAAAGCTAAAATTTAATATATCATGTTTAAAATTTAATTTTGACATGATAAATAACATGATTAAAATATAAAATAATTATATTATTTTAGATTAAATATTTAAAAAGTTTATTATATAATAATAAATATGAATTATTTAAATTTAATCATGTTAAAAATAAAAAATTATGATTTATGTGTGACATAATCATAAAGGCTATAATTTTAGTTATCATATTTAGAATTTAATTTTGACATGATAAATGACATGATTAAAATCTAAAATAATTATATCATGGTAATATGATAATCAAAATTTAAAATTTAAAATTTAAAATTTTTGACATGTTATCATGATCATAGTTGTTAGGGATGTTATGATAGAGACCAATTAGAATTTTCATATGATGAAAAACTAATTTATCATAATAGATAATGATAAGACAAATATTTAAAATAAATTGTTATAAAATATTTGACACTTATCATAAATTTCTAGATCACTATCTCATCTTATCATAATATGTAATAGATGATAAGGTTTAGAAAAATTAGAATTAACCACATCATTGCTTGATCCTATGATCCTAAAATTGGTCTAATCAATTGGTCTTAACTACATTGGTGTCTAAGAANAAATTTTTAATATTGCGACGCAAATATTGCGTCGCAATATTTTTAAATTAATTTTTAATATCATTAAAAATATTGCGACGCAAGATTTGCGTCGCAATGTTTTTAGCAGAATTAAATATTTTAAATTTTTAATATTGCGACGCAAATATTGCGACGCAATAATTGCGACGCAAATATTGCATCGGTCGTCGCCGATCGAGATCAGGTCTTGGATCGAACGCAACCGTCGGATCGTCGCCGATCTCGGACGGATCGCCACGGTCCGAGATCGGTCGTGGCCGATCGGGATCAGGGCTTGGATCGATCGCAACCGTCGGATCGTCGCCGATCTCGGACGGATCGCCACGGTCCGAGATCGGTCGTGGCCGATCGGGATCAGGGCTTGGATCGATCGCAACCGTCGGATCTTTGCCGATCGGACCGATTGCGGTCCGAGATCGGTCGTCGCCGATCGGGATCAGGGCTTGGATCGATCGCAACCGTTGGATCGTCGCCGATCTCGGACGGATCGCCACGGTCCGAGATCGGTCGTGGCCGATCGGGATCAGGGCTTGGATCGATCGCAACCGTCGGATCGTCGCCGATCTCGGACGGATTGCAACTGTCCGAGATAGGTCGTGGCCGATCGGGATCAGGGCTTGGATCGATCGCAACCGTCGGATCTTTGCCGATCGGACCGATTGCCGCGGTCCGCGATCGGTCGTCGCCGATCGGGATCAGGGCTTGGATCGATCGCAACCGTCGGATCGTCGCCGATCTCGGACGGATTGCAACTGTCCGAGATAGGTCGTGGCCGATCGGGATCAGGGCTTGGATCGATCGCAACCGTCGGATCTTTGCCGATCGGACCGATTGCCGCGGTCCGCGATCGGTCGATCGGTCGTCCGAGATCGGTCGTGGATCGGGATCAGGGCTTGGATCGATCGCAACCGTCGGATCGTCGCCGATCTCGGACGGATCGCCACGGTCCGAGATCGGTCGTGGCCGATCGGGATCAGGGCTTGGATCGATCGCAACCGTCGGATCCCGATCGGATTGCGGTCCGAGATCGGTCGTCGCCGATCGGGATCAGGGCTTGGATCGATCGCAACCGTTGGATCGTCGCCGATCTCGGACGGATCGCCACGGTCCGAGATCGGTCGTGGCCGATCGGGATCAGGGCTTGGATCGATCGCAACCGTCGGATCGTCGCCGATCTCGGACGGATTGCAACTGTCCGAGATAGGTCGTGGCCGATCGGGATCAGGGCTTGGATCGATCGCAACCGTCGGATCTTTGCCGATCGGACCGATTGCCGCGGTCCGCGATCGGTCGTCGCCGATCGGGATCAGGGCTTGGATCGATCGCAACCGTCGGATCGTCGCCGATCTCGGACGGATCGCCACGGTCCGAGATCGGTCGTGGCCGATCGGGATCAGGGCTTGGATCGATCGCAACCGTCGGATCCCGATCGGATTGCGGTCCGAGATCGGTCGTCGCCGATCGGGATCAGGGCTTGGATCGATCGCAACCGTTGGATCGTCGCCGATCTCGGACGGATCGGTCCGAGATCGGTCGTGGCCGATCGGGATCAGGGCTTGGATCGATCGCAACCGTCGGATCGTCGCCGATCTCGGACGGATTGCAACTGTCCGAGATAGGTCGTGGCCGATCGGGATCAGGGCTTGGATCGATCGCAACCGTCGGATCTTTGCCGATCGGACCGATTGCCGCGGTCCGCGATCGGTCGTCGCCGATCGGGATCAGGGCTTGGATCGATCGCAACCGTCGGATCGTCGCCGATCTCGGACGGATTGCAACTGTCCGAGATAGGTCGTGGCCGATCGGGATCAGGGCTTGGATCGATCGCAACCGTCGGATCTTTGCCGATCGGACCGATTGCCGCGGTCCGCGATCGGTCATCGTCGTCGTCCGAGATCGGTCGTCATCGGGATCAGGGCTTGGATCGATCGCAACCGTCGGATCGTCGCCGATCTCGGACGGATCGCCACGGTCCGAGATCGGTCGTGGCCGATCGGGATCAGGGCTTGGATCGATCGCAACCGTCGGATCTTTGCCGATCGGACCGATTGCGCACGGTCCAAGATCGGTCGTCGCCGATCGAGATCAGGGCTTGGATCGATATGCAATGCACACTTGGTCGAAGAAGTTTCAGCTTTTGCCTCGCATTACTTTGAGGGTCACGTCCACACGAGGAGCCGAAATCATGGTCGTAACGATGACGTATGTGTGGACGAAGCAGAAGCTAATGACGGTAGAATATCAATTTTTAAAGCTATCGGCCGTTCATTTGGTGGGCAGAAGTCAAGAAATCTTAGCGATATGGAGTATAATGCAGCACATTATTACATCCTAATGAACTGTCGAGAAGTCGATCCATATATTGAGTAAGTGTATACTTCAATGCTAAATTGAAAATTTAAATTTATATAATAATATACCATAATATTTAATTTCTAACAGTAGTTTTCATCCTTTTCATCCCATAAGGATGTTTTGTGATAGACAACGACAGATGAATCCCGACATCAGTCAAGTTGCAATTGGGCAGAAATTAGAAACGGAGTTTGCTTACTGGTTTTATGAATTTGTGAGTAGTATCACTCAATCAATTTCGATAATGGCAATTATTTTTTGAATTGGATGTCAATAGCTTATTAATTTATAGGTCAACGGTCCATGGTCGACAACCGACAATATTTTCATTAAATGTCTATCGCAATGGCCATTGAAGACCGTAACAACCTCTACTGGCTATTTTGTAAATGGGTACAAATTTCAGATTGAACGATTAGCAGCTTCAAGAGGCACTCAGAACTGGGGCGTGTGTGTAAAGGAGAAAGTGTTGGAGCAAATATGCAGGATTATTATGGAAAGTTAGTAGAGGTGGTTGAAGTTGAATATCCCGGTTGGCCTTTAAAACGAACCGTATTGTTTCGTTGTGATTGGTTCGATCCGATAGTTCCTGTGGGCAAAAGGGTTCATAACGACTATAATTTGGTTGAAGTGAACCATCGACGAAGATTACAGAAATATGACCCATTCATCCTTGCATCCCAAGCTCAGCAAGTCTTTTACTGCGGATATCCAAGTTTGCGCAACGACAAGCGAGATTGGTGGGCCGTTTCTAAAATCGTCCCACGTTCAACAATCGTATTAGAGGAGAGTTCATCAAGTCAATCAGCCGAGTGCCCTGCATTTCAAGAGGATGAGATGGAAATGCATGCAATTGAGGACGACACAAGGCTCCTGAAACATCACTTAGAGATCCAAGTGGTGATGTCCAAGAAATTGCGGATGCAAATGTTCGGTTTCCTTCCGATAATGAAACTGATTCGCAATCCGATACGGCATCGGATGTTGAACCAACATTTCACGAAACAAATGACAACCGATTAAACATAAAGGTTTTTTAAAATTTAACTTTTTTTTATAAGTGTTAAATTCTTACATAGTCAATCATTAATCGTAATTTAATTGTGTGAATCTTTAGTATTTTCAGTATGACGGGCAGAGGTAGATCTACCGACGACAGACGGAGTGAGCAGAGACGTAGCCCTTCGACATCAGATCACATGAGCGTCGGAGATGGAGAGTTTGGATCTCCAGCAGAGGCGCAGCCTTCGATCTCTGCAGCAGTATTACCATCCACCCGATCGGCACAGACCTCCGAGAGTTCTTCCACCTTCGGCCGCACTTTACTTCGACTTGATGCTCAGGGGATGTAAGTATATACTAATTAAAATATATGTTAATGTTTTTAAGTCAATTACTTATAAACATGCATTTTTTTAACAGATTCATTGAGCAGCATCATGTATCCAGCCACATCAGCGCCGTATTTCAGAGGCGTGCAGATCCCAGTGGCTACGATTGGCGCCACGTATCGCCAGCCACGAGGGAGTTTTATTTTTCTGAGTTTCAGGTAAACTTATTAAATACAATTTATCAGTGATATAAATTCTTTAAAGTTAATAAATTCAGAAACTAACTGTTTATTTTAATGCAGAAAAAGTTTACGTGGGATCCTGCCACCCATGATGCCATTAGGGCAGCATGGGAGGCTCTGACGCGACGCCGATACTCCGACATGCTTCATCGTTGGAGGTCATCGGGTCAGCGTCCTGCGCACGTGCCAGAGGGTATTTGGCACGAGTGGCAGCAGGCCTGGGAGTCCGATGGCTGGCGCAGGAGGTCCGCATCAGCCAGCACGAACCGCCGATCTGAGAAGGGCGGTCCTGGCACGGGTCTCTCCTGTCATACTTCGGGCTCCATTTCGATTCAGGAGCACAGACGGCGTATGGTAAGAAAACATAAATATTTTAATTACTATTTTAGTTATTTACAAATATTTTTATTAATATCATTTTTTTATTGTTATAGTCTGAGCAGGAGGGCGGAGATCCTGGTGAGTTTCGTCTATTCAGGGCGACACACACCAGGAGGGACGGTTCCTGGGTCGATACGCGATCACGGGAGGTTGCGGTAAGAAATTAGATTTATGTAGTATCTGTTTAATTTTAAAAATTTTATTTCTAGAAATTTATTAACTCATTTATTGTTGATTTCATAATTTCAAGGCACGAGTCGAGGAGCTTCGCTCCCAGGCATCGCAGGTCGACTCTACTGATGGGGAGACGCCCGTCGAACTCTCAGCAGAGAGAGTCGACGTGTGTTTTTGGAGGCTGTTGGTGCCCAGCCACGAGACCGCAGGGTCTATGGTATGGGCACTAGAGCTTCTACATTTTTTCCCCATCAGGCCTCCAGCTCGCGAGTTCCTGCTGATCTTCCTCCCGAGCGTTTAGAGGAGCTTCGCAGATCTATTGCAGAGGAGCTTCGCCAGGATTCGAGCAGGATTTTGAGGATCGTATGCGAGGCCGGGATCAGGAGGTTGCTGACATGCGAGATGATGCGATCAGCTGACATGCGAGATGAGATGCACTATTTGCGGGATATGGTTAGACGCTTGTCGCAGAGTCTTCAGCCTCCACAGCCTCCACAGCCTTCACGTGATCATCAGATTCTTGATGTATTTTTTTTTATGTTGTAAAAACTTCAAATTTTAATATATAAATTATTTTTGAAATTTATTATTGTTTGGATTGAGTGAAAAATGTTTGTATCAATATTTAGATTTAACGAAATTTTATTAACGTTTTAATTTTTAATCATTTAAATATTTTTTTAAAAAAAATTTTCGACGCTCTGCGACGCATAAAATGCATCGCTAAAAAAATTAAATTTAAAAAAAAATTAATTATTAAATATTGCGACGCAATTTATGCGTCGCAATATTTAATAATTAATTTTAAAAATTAAAAATTTATTAATAAATATTGCGATGCACCAAATTGCGTCGCAATATTTAAAATTAATTTTTAAAACAAAAAAATTATTATTAAATATTGCGACGCATTTATTTGCAAGGTTCAAACTATTTTATTGTATTCTCTATGGATGATATGGAAGGTATGAAATAAGTTCTATTTTGGAAACAAGCAATTCAGGCTCAAAATGAATTACAAGATAGGCTTTAAGTCGAGCAAAAATACCTTTCCTTCACCTCTTCAGAAACTACTAAAGGTCGAGGCAATTAAGATGACCCTCTACCACAGATTGTGAGCACCCTTCCAAAAATTATATCTTGGTTTGTCCATGATGAAAACTTGCCCAGAAATCCTCATAATTCATTCAAGCAAGACAAAAGAGGCTTATTTCATACGCTTCTTGCAGTCAAATTCCAACTCGCCTATAAGGTTGGATGAGGTCATCCCATTGATGAGCCTTAATTTATGGTGGGAAGAATAAAACAGAATAGCAATAATAGTTTTTCCTCTCATCTTAATCCATACTGAAGGCTGGAAATTGTTTCAAAAAATAAAAACAGAGAGAGAGAGACCGGAAAAAGCTAAGAAGAGAACAGCTGGCCATAAGAGTCAAACTCCTCTCACCGTACCCACCACCTCATGGCCTCCTCCTCCCCCACTTCTCCTTTTCGCCTTCCTCCTCTTCCTCTCTATATACCATCTCTTCGGCCCAACGGCCCCACGCCCTTGTCGTCCCGGTCGCCAAGGACGCCGCCACCCTCCAGTACGTGATCCGAGTCGAGCAGAGGACCCCTCTCGTGCTCGTCAAGCTCGTCGTCGACCTCGGCGGCCGCTTCCTCTGGGTCGACTGCGAAACCGGCTACAAGTCGTCCACGTATCGCCCCGTCCGATGCCGTTCAGCCCAGTGCTCCCTCGCCATGGCCAACGGGTGCGGCGACTGCTTCTCCGCCCCCCGGCCCGGCTGCAACAACAACACCTGCGGCGTCTCCCCTGAGAACCCCTTCATCCGCACGAGCACCGGCGGCGAGCTCGCCGACGACGTCCTCTCCCTCCCGTCCACCGATGGATCCAACCCCGGCCTTCTTGCCACCGATCCCAATTTCCTCTTATCCTGCGCAACCACATCCCTCCTCGAAGGCCTTGCGAGCGGCGCCACCGGCATGGCGGGCCTCGGCCGGACTAAGATCGGCCTAACGACGCAGCTTGCAGCCGCGTTCATCCTCCATCGGATCTCTCGTCTTTGACGTCGGCAGATGGTGTCATATTCTTCGGCGATGGACCCTACAACTTGCTACCAAACGTGGATGCTGTAGGTGGGTATGTCGGTAGATGATGGCTACCTAATAAATCAGACTGAGGCTAGAGTTTCACTCTATGTTCTTAAGACAATTTCGTTCCGCAATGATGCTTACGGTCAGTATAACGATTATCTCCCAGGATACAACAGTCTCCTTTTGATGAAAGCAGCACTACAATTCACAAAACTTTCGAACCAAGAATGCTACTCTTTTTTTAATACACTATTGCTATACTATCCTTAGAAAAGTATGCAAATGCCTAAGAGAGAAGAAGACTAGAATTGATTCAAATTGAACTCAATTCGGAATGGCTTAGGATTTATCAAATGAGAGGGTCTAGGGTCCTATTTATATGTTTTTAGGTGCCCCTTGGAAGCAACCCTACGAATTTAATTAAATTTAAATTCTATTATCAAAGGATGTGAGGGTTAAGGGCTTATCACCCTTGATATGCCCTTTAGACATCGTGATCTTCAGATCAGGCGATCGAATAAGCCTTTTCATGACTATGATCTGAAGATCAGCCAATCAGATAAGTCTATCCTTATCCTGATAAGCCTTTTCATCATCATGATCTGATGATCACGTTATCAGATAGGTGGATGCCTATCACAACCGTACGATCGAACAGACACCTTATCATAACCGTCATGTTGACTGGTCAACCAACCATCCTGTTGACTAGTCAACTTGACTAGTCAACCGATGGATGTCAGCCGTTGGATCGTTATCAAGATTGTGATTTGATCACCGCATCTCGACCCTTCATCCGATCGATCAACGATCAATTGATCTCAGCCCCTTATCTTGATCCGATAAATCTCCACCGTCGGATCATCTTGATCTATAAAAATTTAAAGCCCCTCAAGCTCCTCGCGATGATGCGCACGTGCGAAGTGCAAAGTGCGCCTACAAAGCGCCCATTGCGCCTTTCGCACACGCGCGTGCGCGTGCGCGAAGGTGATGCTACGCTTGATTTTTCCGTATAAGTGAACCTATATAGCCAGAGATGCTACGCTTGATGCTACCCTCAAGCTCTCCACTTGTGATGAGCCTAAGGAACTTAAGCTTCAAGGAAGTGTTTCCATATAAGTGAACCTTCCTTTCTTGATTTTTCCGATATGGACTAAATGTCCCCGTAATTTCTCATTCACACAATAAGGCGGTAATGGGCTTTGAAGGCCCATTAGGGTATTTAGGGTCTATTTTGGCCCATTACCCAACAGATGCTTCCCAATATCTTATCTACACTCCTCTCATCATCAATCCAGTGAGCACCGCTGGAACTTATATAGCCAGAGAGAAGTCGGTGGAGTACTTCATCGGAGTAAAATCGATCAAGATAAATGAGAAAATAGTGCCTGTCAACACTACATTGCTCTCCATCGATAAAAACGGCGTCGGTGGAACCAAGATCAGCACGGTGACTCCATACACCACCCTCGAGAGCTCCATCTACGAGGCGTGACAACTGTTAGACTTAATTTAAATATATTGATCACGATATCAAATATGCGGAAATACGATATCAATATATTTATCATGCAAGTTAAGATCGATAAATACCTCCAGCCATTATTTTTAATTTTTTTTCCGATGAGGTAAGGAATTCGATCTTCTTTGAATCAGCTGCACGAATCTTGATCTTTTCTCTCTAGGGATCTTGATTGAGTTCTTCCTCCTCCTCTCGATGGATCTTGATTGATCTTTCTCCTCTCGATGGATCTTGATTGAGTTCTTCCAATCAATGAGCCATCGCACTCTGATGGTGTATGCCCTCAGGATGTGCTCTTGATCAGGGACTCAATGCCTTCGCTTATTTGGTTTTTCTTTCGATAACCTTCTTGAAAGCTTTAGGAAGGGTTCCCTATTTATACTCATCCCTTCACCGCATGCTCCCATCAAGCAAGCGTTCAACATTTAAGGGGGGGGGGGCTGTTATCACTTCTTAATTAGTGAAACGATAGTAATAAAATAAGGACCATTGAAAGCGACAGGTTATTACATTCTCCCACTTGGTTCGTATATTTTATCAACACTGAACAAGAAACTAAATACATGAATCATAGCGATAGGTCCTCTATAATTGAGTATTATCTTCTATGTATTACAATGCATTCAATTTCTTTACCACTATTCCAAATGTGACAATATAATATAATGAATAAACCATATGTTTATTCAAAGTCCAAAAGAAAAGTTTGTCATTTCTCAAAAGTCAAATAACGTGTACACCTGAATGAGAAATAAACAAATAATTGAAATAAGAGTTTCTTTGTACAAATTGTTATCCATACAATTATATCATGGAACCAACTCCCATTCTTATCACATGATCCTTAAAATTCTTAATTGGCATGCCTTCAGTCAAAGGATCAGCTATCATCAATTCAGTGCTAACGTGTTCTATGACCACTTTATTTTCTTTAACACGTTCTCTTATGGCTAAATACTTAATGTCGATATGTTTACTTCGACTACCACTCTTATGGTTTTTAGCCAAAAATACAGCAGCTGAATTGTCACAGTACAGTTTAATTGGCCTAGCAATAGAGTCAACAATTCTAAGCCCTGAGATGAAACTCTTCAACCATACACCTTGCGATGTAGCCTCAAAACAAGCAACGAACTCCGCTTCCATAGTAGAGGTAGCAGTCAAAGTCTGCTTTGCACTCCTCCATGATATGGCTCCACCAGCTAACATAAATATAAATCCTGATGTTGATTTCCGAGAATCAACGCAGCCAGCAAAGTCCGAATCTGAGTAGCCCTCTATCTCCAAATGATCAGTTTGTCTATACATGAGCATGTAGTCCTTGGTCCCTTGAAGATACCTCATGACCTTTTTAGCAGCTCTCCAGTGGTCTAAACCTGGATTACTCTGATATCTTCCCAACATTCCTACTGCAAATGCAATGTCAGGTCTTGTGCAAACCTGAGCATACATTAGGCTTCCAACAGCTGAAGCATATGGAATGTTGTGCATCTGTTCCCGTTCAAGTTCATTTTTAGGGCACTGGTTCAAAGCGAACTTGTCACCCTTCACTATAGGTGCAACACTTGGTGAACAATTTTTCATCTGAAATCTCTCCAAGACTTTATTGATATAAGTTTCTTGAGACAATCCCAAAATGCCTCGAGATCTTTCTCTATGGATCTTAATGCCAATGACATAAGATGCCTCACTCATATCTTTCATATCAAAATTTTTGGAGAGAAATTGTTTCACCTCATATAGCAACCCTTTATCATTGGTTGCAAGTAGAATGTCATCCACATATAGGACCAAGAAACAAATTTTGCTCCCACTAACCTTCTGGTATATACATTGATCCATGATGTTCTCTTCAAAACCAAAGGAAGAGATCACATCATGAAATTTTAAATACCACTGACGTGAGGCTTGTTTCAATCCATATATGGATTTCTTAAGCTTGCAAACCAAATGCTCACCATCACCAGAGGAAAATCCTTCAGGCTGTTTCATGTAAACCTCTTCCTCTAGATCTCCATTAAGGAATGCGGTCTTCACATCCATTTGATGTAACTCAAAATCAAAATGAGCTACCAATGCCATAATTATTCGAGAGAATCTTTCTTGGATACAGGAGAAAATGTCTCCGTGTAGTCGATTCCTTCCCTCTGAGTGAATCCTTTGGCAACGAGTCTTGCTTTATATCTCTCAATGTTGCCTTGTGAGTCTTTCTTTATTTTGAAGATCCATCTACATCCAATGGCTTTTACACCATCAGGCAACTCAACAAGATCCCAGACTCGATTAGATGCCATAGATTCCATCTCGTCCTTCATGGCATTGAACCACAAGTTTGATTCCTTAGAACTCATGGCTTGTGAAAACGTTTCAGGATCATTTTCGGCTCCAATGTTATAGTCAGATTCATGTAGATACACAACATAATCACTAGGAATTGCTGATTTCTTTATTCTAGTTGATCTTCTTAATGTTGTGTCAATGACCTCTTGAGGAGTATCTTGCACAACTGATTGTTGATGAACAACATGATCTTCTAGATTACCATCAGCTTGTGAAATCTCAATGACTGGTTGTTGGGCACTTAATTGAGTTTGAGGAGTGCTATAAATAACAACCAATCCCTCACTTGAAGTGGAAGCTGGAATAACTGAATGATCTTTCTCAGAAGAAGCCAAATACTGAGATTGATCACTCCCACTGATCAAGTCATTCTCAAGAAATTTTGCATTTCTTGATTCCACAATCCTAGTGCTGTGAGATGGACAATAAAATCTATAACCCTTGGACTTCTCAGCATATCCAATAAAGTATCCACTAATAGTCCTTGGGTCTAGTTTCTTTTCTTGTGGATTATAGACTCTTACTTCAGATGGGCATCCCCAAACACGTATATGTTGCAAACTTGGTTTCCAACCTTTAAATAACTCAAATGGCATTTTGGAAACAGCCTTGGTTGGAACCCGATTCAATATATACGCAGCAGTTTTAAGAGCTTCAGTCCACAAGGATTTAGGTAAGTTAGAGCTGACAATCATGCTCCTTACCATGTCCAATAATGTCTGGTTTCTCCTTTCAGCTACACCGTTTTGGTCAGGAGACCCTGGCATGGTGTATTGTGCAACAATTCCATTTTCTTCAAGAAACCGAGCAAATGGACCAGGTGCTTGTCCATTCTCAGTGTATCTACCATAATATTCTCCACCTCTATCTGACCTCACGATTTTAATTTGCTTGCCGCATTGTTTCTCTACTTCTGCCTTAAATACCTTAAAGGCATCTAATGCTTCGTTCTTATTATGAAGTAGGTAGAGATACATATATCGTGAATAGTCATCAATAAATGAGATGAAGTATCTCTGACCATACGAATCCATATCTGGGCTACAGATATCCGTATGTATGATCTCCAGTATTTCGAACTTCTCTTGGCATCTTTCTTGGACTTGTTGGTTTGCTTTCCCTTTATGCAGTCCACACAAGTGTCAAAATCAGTAAAATCAAGAGTATCAAGTACTCCATCTTTTACTAATCTTTTAATTCTCTCAATGGAGATATGACCTAATCTCCGATGCCACAAAATAGAGGAATTCTCATTTATAACACATCTTTTCATACCAGTTTGGGCGTGCATCACATTATAGGTGGTATTATTTTTTAAATTAATTTGGAAAAGATTGTCTGACAATGTACCATTCCCAATAAGCTTAGATTTATAAAATAAATCAACAGAGCTTTTATTAAAATTAAAGGAGTATCCTGCTGGTACAAGCCTTGACACTGAAATCAAATTTCTAGAGAAACTTGGAATATAAAATGTCTTTTCCAAATCCAAAACAAAACCAGAATGTAAAATAAGTCTGCACGTCCCAATTGCTTCCACATGTGAACCCATCTTGTTTCCTGAATAGATGCTTTGTTCACTTCCCAATGGTTTCCTTTGATTTAGAAAACCCTGCAAGGTATTTGAAACATGGATTGTAGAACCAGAATCAATCCACCATGTGTTATGACATATAACCAAATTGGATTCATGACATACGAATGAGGTTAGAGTACCTTTCTTGTCAAGCCAAGCTTTGAATTTGAGACAATCTTTCTTTATATGCCCTTTCTTCTTGCAAAAGAAGCACTTGGACTCCTTCTTGTCTTCTGTATGGATGGATACTTTACCCTTTCCTTTGCGTTTGGCTTTGGGAGCTTTAGTCTTTCTCTGAGTGACTAAATGTGCACTTTCTCCCATTTCTAAAATCAGCCTCCCTTCCTCTTGAACACACATGGTCAGAAGTTCATTAATTGACCATTTGTCCTTATGTGTGTTGTAAGATATTTTGAAGGGACTATACTGCTGTGGGAGTGAGCTCAAAATAAAGTGCACCAAGAAAGATTCTGACATCTCAACCTCTAGGGATTTCAACTGAGCCGCAATGTCCCTCATCTTCATGATGTGCTCACGCACACCTCCAACCGTAGTGAGCTTCATTGATGATAATTTTGTCATTAGGGTGCTAGCCAGTGCCTTATCTGAAGACTCAAATTGTGCATCAATAGCCTTCAGAAGTTCCTTGACATTTTTGCACTCAGGAATTGAACCACGTATACTAGCAGAAATTTTAGTACGTATGAACATCATACTGAGGCGATTGGACCGTTCCCATCGTTCATACGCAGCAATCTCAGCCTGAGTGCTAGTAGATGTAACTGAATGTGGTTCATCCTTCCTGATAGCATAGTCAATATCCATGCACCCTAATTGAAGAAGAATTCTCTCCTTCCATAATTTATAATTATCACCACTTAAATCGGGAACGTCACATTTCATATCAGAAATATTAACAGGCAAAATAGCTGCATAAAAATAAAATCATGTTCATGTAATTGAATTTGAGGCATATAACTTGATGTCATGTTTTACCAATGTAAACATGCAATAACATGAATCAATAACATACAATAACTACCTGTGGGCTAAGTTATTATACTCAAATAGACTCATTAACTTAATGATGTGACTAACAAATTATATTCCTTTCTTAATTCCTGTGGGTAATTAAGAAAATAATTTGTTATCGCATCCTAATTAATTATATTAGTGCAATAAAAATTCCTGTGGGATAAGATTCATTACATTAATATAATTAGTCACAATTAATGTCATCTAACCTTATGTGATCTTTGCAACTCAATATATAATTTTGATTAATCAAAGATGCTGTGGCTACTCCTCAATTAATCAAAATCATATTGATCACATGACATTGAATTCCATTATATGCATATAGATTAACCAATTTAGCATGATTATTAGGTAGTGATCTTAATCAACGTAACATTTCCAAATCAAGATCTGAGTTAGTCAAATTGGCCAGGCCAGTGAAAGAGAAGTGGGGTCCCCCCGTTGCTTTCCTTAGGTCAGTCAACGGAACCAATTAAGTAACCACAATCTCTTTACCTTTCTAGACACCAACTGACCAATCAGACCTTGAAAGGATTTGCACTGTGATTTTCACACTACCACCAAATTCATGCATAGAATAAATCTATTCATGCATAGAATAAATCTAGTATGCAGAACAGGAGACAACATTTCAATTATCTATTTAATGAATTTTTAAAATTATCATCTTAAGAAAAATTTTTGTTAATTAAAACACGTCCGGCCGTAGCTCATTATTCCCTTGGGCCAGTCTATGCAAAACACCATAGGCATAGAGACTCAGGAGGCATATTTTAATACAAAAATTTAAACTTAAGAAACAAATGATAAAAATAAATCATGTCACATGATTTAATAAAACATTAAACAGATAATAAATGCATTTAAAATTCAACCAATCCAGAAAATCGAAAACTGAAATAGGCACGTTTTCTCTCTTTTTAATATGTCACCGCATGTGGTTATGGAAGCCACGTTTCCGCTGCATTTCTTTTCTTTAGTTTTTCCTTTGTTTAATGCTACGTTTCTTTTCTCTTCCTTTCTTTAATGCTATCTCTTAAATACCAGAAAGAAATCCGGAAAACCTTTAATGCCAGAAAGAAATCTTTAATAGAAAAGAAAGAGGCCACGTTTTGTTTCCGCAAAAAATCAGAATCTGAGATAGGTTTAATGGTTTCTGCTCACTTCCGTGAACAAAAATCAGAACTGAGCAAAAAATCGAAACCTAAGATCCGAAAAACTAAAAACGGAAAACACGTGAATAAATTGCTTGAAAAGAAAACTTTGATGGAAACACTCACAAAATAAGGTAGAGGTTTAACCTGCTCTGATACCAAATGTTAGACTTAATTTAAATATATTGATCATGATATCAAATATGCGGAAATACGATATCAATATATTTATCATTCAAGTTAAGATCGATAAATACCTCCAGCCATTATTTTTAATTTTCTTTCCGATAAGGGTAAGGAATTCGATCTTCTTTGAATTAGCTGCACGGGATCTTGATCTTTTCTCTCTAGGGATCTTGATTGAGTTCTTCCTCCTCATCTCGATGGATCTTGATTGATCTTCCTCCTCTCGATGGATCTTGATTGAGTTCTTCCAATCAATGAGCCATCGCACTCTGATGGTGTATGCCCTCAGGATGTGCTCTTGATCAGGGACTCAATGCCTTCGCTTATTTGGTTTTTCTTTCGATAACCTTCTTGAAAGCTTTAGGAAGGGTTCTTATTTATACTCAAATCCCTTCACCGCATGCTCCCATCAAGCAAGCGTTCAACATTTAAGGGGGGGCTGTTATCACTTCTTAATTAGTGAAACGATAGTAATAAAATAAGGACCATTGAAAGCGACGGGTTATTACAACAATGGCATTCGCGGACGCATTGGCCAACATCACCAGGGCTGCGGCGGTGGCTCCGTTCACCGTGTGCTTCAATTCAAAATTAGAGGACGTCGGTGGTGATCAGAGGGTATCAAATCGAGGACAACCTGCTGCAGTTCGACCTGGCCACGTCGAGGCTGGGGTTCAGCTCGTCACTGCTCTTCCGGCAGACCACCTGCGCCAACTTCAACTTCACGTCCAAGGCCTAGTGGCCCAGTGCTAGCTGTATAGTGTCTTGCTATCCTATTTTATTTATGGAAAAGTCTTCCTGTACTGGAAACGGTGCAGAAAGACTGCACCGGCGCGCGGCATTGGCCGCACGCCCGTGCACGACTTAGTGCACCACCCCTGATGCACTAAGTCGTTTCCTTTATTTATAGCCGTTGTTGGAATAAAAATCTATGCTGGCCTTAGAGAAATTCCATTTCATATTTTTGAATGCATCAAATTCCAGTTCATGTTGTTGTCTGGAATACACTGTGAACAACTTAGTGCCAAGCGATTACTCCCGTACTGTCGGCGAATATATGAATGAACTAGATTTTAACCGGTTCCTTATATTTTAAAACATAAAAATTATTTATTTAAAAAATTCTCTCAAATATTCAACCTAAAAGAAATTTTAAAGGATATAAAATACTCTAATTATATATATATATATATATATATCATTTATTTCCACACATATAATTTCTTAGACAAATAATGGTTTGAATGTATAATGAATAAATAATATAGAAAGATTTAAGAATTACAGCCGACACAGCACCAAAGTCACGGATAAAATTGATTGATTTGTGTATTGAAGGGAAGGATAAATGAGTACGAATTCTTAAAAGAATTACTCAAGTTCTTAAAAGAACTATGATATAGTTTTTATATTCTATCAATGGACTCATTTTTTTATTTTATTTCAACTGTTGATTTAATTTTTATATTTTTAATTATAAAAAAATAAAAAATATAGGAGACATGTGACCACAAGTTTCAGTATAATTACAAGTATACAAAATGTTTATACAAAATGACTAAAAAAAGATTAATATAAAAACTTGATTTCACAGGTATTTTTGTAATTTATTATAAATTTGTCGATGCTATGTATATTTATGAAATTGATCCTAACTTTTTCAATTAAATTTTGATTTGAGTAATTCAAAATGCATTAGAAAGCTAACTTAAAACTAAATATTATAACTATAAAATAAATTCAAAATTCTAGTTAAATTATTTTTTATAATTTTTTAACTTAATTTAGCTAAATTGTATCTTAATCTAAAGTGAGCTAGCCTAAAAAAGCCAGTCTCATAAACTTCCTATAAATCACGACATCACCCCCATATGGTCGGAAGCATGATAGTAAAATCTATATTTTAATGTTTTAAATTAGGGTTTGATAAATATTTATTGAAAATACTTATTGTAAAAGCAATATCTAATTTAATACAGACCTATGCATATATCAGGCTACCAACTACTCTGGCATAAGGTATATCTTTTATAAACTATCTCTCAGGGTATTTATATTGAACTTTATTTTTCTAAAAGCCAATAAAAGAAACAATCTTATCAAACTTCAAATACCATTTTAAAACTATAGATAAACTTTTTGAGTCTACATACCATTAATTCCTTTCTTGACTCTTTGAATCCTTTAAGTTGCACTATATGAATCTTTTCTTTAAAATCACTATTTGAGAAAGTTGTTTTTATTTCCATTTGATGAAGTTTTAAATCAAAATGAACTATTATGCCATAATTATCCTAAAAGAATCCTAAAAAAGAAATAGGTGAAAATGGCTCAATATAATTAATGTCTTCTTTCTAAGTAAAATCTTTTGAGATTAGTATAACTTTAAAGCATCCAATCTTTCCTTTAAATCCTTCTTGGTTGGCTCAATATAATTAATGTCTTTTTCTAAGGAAAATCTTTTGAGATAAGTCTAACTTTAAAGCATTCAATCTTTCCTTTTAAATCCTTCTTGGTATTGTACACCCATTTGTAACTTATTAGTTTACAATTTTCAAGAAGCTCAACTAGCTCCCATACTTTATTGCCGGTCATAAAATGCATCTCCTCTTTTATAGCATCCATCCATGCATATCTTATAAGACCTATATATCTATTAAATTAAACTTATTTCAATAGACTTATCATCTAAATGTCTAGTTAAGTCCTTTAAGATTAGTCTAAGCTAATCAACATTTTCACATATAAATGCCTAACATCGGCAGACTAAAGCATTCCAAAACTAATTCAATATAATAGTCATTACTTAATTTACTATCATGACAAAATCTTTTGTACAATATAAATATTTATCCATGTAGAGTATAATAAAGATGAATATGAAATAATAATAGTATAATTCAAATAGAATCATATTAAAAATTCTAACCACAAAAATATTATGTAAAGATAGATTTACTACAATCTTGCACATAAAATTATATTTACATATATAAAAAATAAAGGTATGTATGCATGTACATGAAATATATTTAATATTTATATATATTTGTATATAGAAATGTAAAAACTTTGTATATATTTATGTAGTTTTTATGCATCTATCCATTAAGAAAAACAAGGTATTCAATGATGTTTTAATTTAAAAATCTCAGCAACTTAAGGTTTTTTTTTACAACTTGAAATTGTATTGATGAAAGCATAATAATGATATATATATTTGCATAGCTACATGATCATTTAAATTTTGATACTTGTTATTATATTCATTTTAGAAGGGCTTAACCCAAAAATAAATTGTATCTAATTCTAACAAATTATAATATAAAAAATACTATCTCTTATATTAAATTATGTTGTATAAAGTTTAGTTACTATTTATATAACACAGTTTAGTTACTATTTATAAAACACAGTTTAGTTACTATTTATAAAACACAGTTTAGATACTATTTATATGACACAACTTTCATATAAAAAGGATTATTAACTGTGGTCCATGCCATACTTTAAAACGAGATCTTAACAATCATAGCTAGCAATTTATTACAATTATTAAATTAAACTTTTAATGAAGAGTCGTTATTTCATAAAATTTAATGCATGGCTCCTATCTTTATCTCCTATTATTTAAAGAAATAATATTGTTCTCCCCCAACCCACCCCACCTCCCCATCTCAGGTTAATGCATTCTTATCTCCTACTCTTCTCCTTTTCTCATCTCTTCTATTCCATTTACATTTTTGATGTTATTTTCTTGCATTTTCGCTCCAAATGTATTTTGTTTCCTTGAAATCTCATTTGGAAAATGATTTTTCACTCTAAGCATATCTCTTAGATGGATTTTAAAATTTCTACCATCTTGATAGTGATATCAACGTCATCAGAGCATATCCTATGACCGATAATATTCTCTTATCAAACCCCACAAAATACCATGTATAGTCCTATAAATCTAAATCTTAGCCAAGTTTTTCCTAGTCAAAACAATCATTTTATAGGAGAAGCATATCAACAATCGCCTACGGTTGATGCTAACAAATTACCGAATCGAGTCGATGCAGGAATTGGAAACAAGCCAAGAAAATCTAATTTTGGGATGGCTTGGACACCTGAAGAAGATAGGTACGTAAAATATTTGTCTTCTCTTTTTATTACAATGCTTTTGATTTTTTTTTTGAAAAAAGTCTTTTGTACAAGGCTATGTGTAATCGGGAAATTTTTATTTTTATCTTCTTAGTTTGAAAATCAATAGCCCTAAATAATAGAGCCATTTTATTTAAAATATTTTTGTGGTAGATTATTAGCTAATTTGGTGAAGAATCATGGTCAAAAGCAGTGGGTTGCCATAGCTGAAAAACTAAAAGGGCGAACCAATAAACAGTGTCGAGAAAGATGGACCAACAATCTAAAGCCTAACATCAAGGTTAACCTTTCATGTTCCTCTTTATTTCTTTTATTTTTTATATAAAAGATGAGAAATTTTGAAAGTCTTATTATTTTTTCTTTGTTCGATGCATATATACACAATTTGTTTCAATTTTTTGTGATAATTTCTTGTAAACTAAAACATGAAATCATTTTCTTTTCTTTCTTTCTTTATTGATTTTATGTAAATTAAATTTCAATCTTTTGTATCTATATATACGTAAACAGAGATATGACACATATATAGTTGGATGCAGCAAAGCTTTCTACATTTGTTTCGTCTCTGTATTGCAAGATGTACAAATTAGGATTAGCATAAATACCACTTTTTAGCTACAAGTGCATTGATGGCTAGACAATATCAAATTTGGTTAGCATGCTTTTGACTCATTCCAAGGAGCATGTATATTTGTGCCTTACATGTTAATATATTGCAATATTTGTATGCACAATTTGTGTTTTAAAAAAGTTTAAGAGGAAAATATTTGATCCACAAAATATATAAGGCTTGTGAATTATTATAAGATCATATTGGAAGGCTTATTTTCTGTTTAAATGTATATGTGGACCAACTACTTATGTCCCTTTGTTATTGCATGAAATATATAAATAATAGGAATATAATTCAAAATGATATATGGTTACCTATATTATTAAGGTATTTATTGAATATTTTTTTTAATTTTGATAAATATAATATCAATCAAATTAGTTATAAAATCATTACAAAAAAATGAAATTATTTGCAAAACATTTTAAATACCTGCAACTGTCACCATATTGAATTACCAATGCATTCTAAGTTCATTGTTATTGCATCTCCTTCTTGCTTACAAGCAAAAACATGTATCTATAGTAATTATATGTTTTCCTTTCTTTTTTTTCCCATTTGTGAAATCAGATTCACACTTTTTTTGATAAGTTTGGGCTTAACAAGTTACACCAATGCGTAGATCATGAATACAATTAGGAATGTGATCTTGAAATGCTGCTTATCATGACATTTCCATCTCCAGCATTTAAGGAAAGTATCAAGAATATTTAATACTATAGCTACAAGAATTCTTATTAAAAATTCTTAGATGAAGGCATATGAACTTAAAAAGTAAATAGCAAAAACTCCATGTCATGCGGAAACAGAGTTGTAGCATAGAGTTGCTTCCACAGAGCTCATTAGATGAAGACTAAAAACTCTGCAACTTCTATTCTTTCATTGATTGCTTAATGAGCCACTTGATACAAATATTTATAGGACTTCTTGGGAAAACTCTAAAATAGTTCAAACACTTCTAGAGAATAGAAAATACATTTTACCATAGAATTGTCTGGACTGCTCCAAGAAGCTCTCTTAGATAACAAAACATCTCTTTTGGAAACACCTTGGTTAGAATGTCTGCTAGTTGCTTCTCAAACCTGCAATATCTAAGCTGAATCTCATCATTCTTAACAGCTTCTCTAACAAAGTGATACTTGATTGCAATATGCTTCATTCAATCATGATTGACTAGGTTTTTTTCAATTGGGATGGCTAATTTATTGTCAAAGTGCAATATGGTTCCTTTTTTCTACTTTTGTCCAATATCATCAAGGATCCTTTAGCCACACAGCTTGTAAGTTGCTTTAGCTGCTATCACATACTTAGCATTGGTAGCCAAGTGTGCTTTTCATGTCATCAAGGCATCCTTCCCAATTGTTGCCAATGTAGTCAATCTATTTTAAGTCTTCTACTGCCTTGTACATGATCCCATAGTCAAGAGTTCCCTGTAGATATCTTAAAACTCTCTTTGCCGCTCCAAAATGGATCTAACCTGGCTCTAGCATGTATTGTGAAAGTACAATTAATTATAGCAAACATAATATATGGTCTAGTAGATGTGAGATACAAGAGACTACAAATTAGACTTCTATACTTTGAAGCATCTACCATCTCAGTACCATCTTCTTTCTTTAGTTTTTTTTATTTACAATTAAGGAAGTGTTTGATAAGAAAAAATCTATCTAGGATAAGTGTATAGGATAGAGTTTTTTCATGGGATATCCCTAGGGATATCCCCTGGCTATCCCATTGTGTTAGGGTTTAGATCAGATGAATAGCAATGGATTAATTCCTCCTTTTGTACAAGTCTTTCTTCCTCTGCGTATTAATTGCTAGATTGGAATCCAACGCACACCGTGCGTTGTCCCACGCTCACGGATTTCTTTCGGTCCCACCAAGGCTTCCTCTTGTGTGACCCACCGCATGAACCACAAGCTTCTTCACCGATTTCCTGGGAGGAGGCTTCCGTGGAGAACACAACGCGTGGAAAGGAAGCCGTGCGTTACCAATGTCACGTCCCACGAACGAACTCACCGTGAACCTTCACGTGCATTAGATCAACGTCCGCTTGCTGGCACCTTGTTCGTCTTCTCCTCCTGATCTGGATCAATCCCTCCACCTGCCGAAGGGAGGTGGATCGTGAGATGAGGATGAGGAAGAGGGAGAATATGGGGAGGAGAAAGAAAGGGCTGCCGCTTTGCAATGAGAGAAGGAATTTCTGGGAGAAAAGAATCTGTTCTCTATTCATCCAAACCCTAGAGACTAGGGTTTAAATACATCCACGAAGTGGGCCAGGCCCAGACTCAACAAAAACTCCCATGGACTAAACCAATGAGATTAAACTAATCCCCAAGCCCGTGTACACCCGTGACTTGATTTAATCTCAACCCTTGGACTCAAACCCAGCCCAATACAAGTTAGCCCACCTGGGCCTTGATAGCACCACACCAGGCCCAACAATCTCCACCTTGGTGCTTTCAAGGCCTCAGCACGTCCACTGTGTCCATCAGCTTTAACAACGAAATACACTTTTGAAAACTGTCCCGTGGAAGAACCTTAGTCAGTGCATCTGCTGGATTTTCTTTGGTGTATACCTTCACCAGCTCCACCTCACCATCTTCCACCAGCTCTCTGATCCTGTGGTATCTGAGGTCAATGTGCTTCGTCCTGGCATGATAGACTGCATTCTGCGCAAGCATCAGAGCACTCTGGCTGTCACTATGCACCTGGACAACCTTCTGATCAAGTCCCATCTCCAGCATCAAGCCCTTCAGCCAAAGAGCTTCCTTTGCTGCCTCTGTGATACCTATGTATTCTGCCTCCGTGGTAGATAAGGCTGTGATGGGCTGCAGACATGATCTCCACGATACTGGACCACCAAACAGGCTGAACACAAAGCCTGTTGTGGATCTCCTAGTGTCCACATCTCCACCAAAGTCTGCATCCACATACCCATATAACTGCCCACGAGCCTCCTTGGATAAGTTGGATCTCTCAGCACCTTCTTGCTGTCCATAGCAAATACCAACCCCAACTGTACCTACCAAGTACCTGAAGATTCCCTTCAGTGCTCGCCAGTGCTCCCTACCAGGCTGCGCCATGAACCTGCTCACCTGGCTCACTGCATGGGCTATGTCTGGCCTACAACATACCATGGCATACATAAGGCTCCCAACACCAGAAGCATATGGTACCTTCTCCATCTCCTGAGCCTCCACCTCAGTCTGTGGTGACATGGTCTTCGATAAGGAAAAATGTGCTGCCAAAGGTAGTGCTGTCGGTTTGGCATCCTTCATCCCATATCGCTCCAGAATCTTTTTAATGTAGCCACCCTGACTCAGATGCAGCACACCTTTGGATCTATCTCTGATGATTTCCATCCCTAGGATCTTCCTGGCTGGCCCCAGATCCTTCATCTCAAACTCCCGAGACAAAGCTATCTTCAGTTCCTGTACAGCCTTCTTACTCTTGCATGCTATCAGCATGTCATCTACATACAAGAGTAAGTACATCCTAGACCCATCATCCAGAGATTTAACATACACACAAGAATCATACTCACACCTGGAAAGTCCAATGCTCCTAACATAAGTGTCAAATCTCTTGTACCACTGCCTCGGCGACTGCTTCAGCCCATACAGAGATTTCTTCAGCAAACAGACTTTCCCATCTGATCTTGGTTCTCTAAACCCTGGTGGCTGCTCCATGTAGATGCTCTCCTCCAAATGACCATGGAGGAATGCTGTCTTCACATCCATCTGCTCCAGCTCCAAGTCCTGAGCTGCTACAATACTCAATAATAGTCTGATGGAAGTGTGCCTGACAACTGGAGAAAATATCTCACCATAATCGATGCCTTCTTTCTGAGAGTATCCTTTGGCCACTAGTCTTGCCTTATACCTGATACCCTCTTGTTCTGAAGCTCCTTCCTTGCGCTGATAAACCCATTTACAACCAATGGGTTTCTTTCCTTGTGGCAGCTGGACCACCTGCCACGTATTATTGCTGTGAAGAGACTGCATTTCCTCTGCCATAGCATGGATCCACCTATCTCTATCCTGACTTTCCATAGCCTCCTCATAGGTGAAAGGGTCTCCATTCGCTGTCACCAGGGCATATGACAACGAATCCTCAAAGCCGTATCGAACTGGTGGTCGCACGTTCCTCCTGGGCCTTTGCTGTGCGATCCCAGTATCAGTCCCCTGTCCAGCTGCATCCTGCTGAACTCCCTGGCTTCTACCCCCTCTGTCAGTCCTCTCCACCTGAATCTCAAATCCTCCTGGTCCACTAGCAAATGGCACAACTGTATAGGAGGTTGTCTGACTAGTGTTACCGTGTTCTACCTCCTGTAGTCCCTGCTGTGCATCCATGCCACTTCTGTTCTGGAGGATTGAGCTCTCATCAAAGGTTACATCTCTGCTGATGACAACCTTCTTCTCCAAGGGGTCCCATAGCCGATACCCCTTGACTCCTCGCGGGTAGCCTAGGAACACCATCTTCTTAGACCTGGCATCCAACTTACTCCGCTCCCCAGCTCCAACATGCACATATGCTGTGCATCCAAACACCCTTAGATGGTTTAGGCTTGTCTTCCTTCCAGACCATATCTCCTCTGGAATGTCTCCATCTAACCTGGTGTGCGGTGACCGATTGACCAAGTAGCTAGCTGCATCTACTGCGTCAACCCAGAACATCTTTGGAAGCCCTGCCTGCAGCCTTAAGCATCTTGCCTTTTCCAATAGTGTTCTGTTCATCCTCTCAGCCACCCCATTCTGTTGAGGAGTTCCCATCACCGAGAAGTGCCTTCTGATGCCCCACTCCTCACAAAAAATCTGGAACTCCCTGCTGGTGTATTCCCCGCCATTATCAGACCTCAGACACTTCACACTTTTACCCTGCTCCTTCTCCACCTCAGCCTTCCAGATTTTGAACTTGGTGAAGACCTCTGATTTCTCCTTCATAAAGTAGATCCACAGCTTCCTTGAGAAATCATCTATCAGGGTCATAAAGTATCTGGCCCCATTCCTTGCAGAAACTGGGGCTGGTCCCCAGACATCTGTGTGTACTAACTCCAGGGGTTCAGCACTCCTAGCTGTGCTGACTGAGAACTGTACTCTCCTCTGCTTTCCCATCTGACAAGGCTCACAGATCTCCATATCTCCGCTACTCAAGTCTGGAAGCAGACCTCTCTTGCTCAGTTCTTTCATCCCCTTGTCTCCCATGTGGCCCAGGCGGTAATGCCACATCCTGTACACATCCCGGGGATCTTGCTCCACAGCTGCCACCTCAGATTTCACAGTCATCACAGAGCCCTCCATCTTGTATAGATTATTTTCCAGCCTCCTCCCTCTCATCACCACCATGGCTCCATTGGAGATGTTCAGAACTCCACTCCTGGCACGACTGCTGAAGCTGTATCCAGTCCGCTCCAAGTACCCCAGTGATACCAGATTCTTCTTGAGTTCTGGAACATGCTTCACACTGGTAAGAGTGCGCACCATACCATCAAACATCCTCACCCTCACTGTGCCAATACCTGCCACCTTGCAAGGGTGATTATCTCCAAGAGTCACATTCCCCTCCTCAACCTCTGTGTAAGTACTGAACCACGACCGGTTGGGAGTGTAATGATGAGAACAGGCTGAATCCAAGGTCCACATCTCTGTGCTGTGCCTGTGATCATCTGATACAACCAAGAGATCATCCTCCACCTCCTGATCTGCAACTGTACTCACAGACTCAGATCCTCCTTTTTCTCCCTTCTGATTTTTCCACTTAGGACAATTCTTCTTAAAATGTCCTACCTCTCCACACTTATAGCACTTCAGCTCTCTCTTGCCTTTCCTGGACTTTGATCGTCCTCCAGACTTACTTCTGTCCCTGCCCCTACCTCTGCCTGTCCTTTCCCCAACTGATAGACCCTCCTGGGGAACAGCTTCCTTGGTCATCTTCTCCCTCTGCTCATTCGTCCGAAGCACCGAGACAATATCTTCATAAATTAATGTCTCCTTCCCATAGAGCAGTGTTGTGACCAATGAGTCATAAGACGTGGGCATTGAACATAAAAGCAGAAGTGCTTTATCTTCTTCCTCCATCTTGACCCCGACATTCAGAAGTTCATTGCTCATCTGGTCGAATATCTGGATGTGACCCAGCACATCTCCACCTTCTGACATCCGAAGGCTGTAGAGGCGCTTCTTCAACATCAACTTGTTGCACATATTCTTCCCATATAGAGGGTGTGCAACTTCGTCCAGAGTCCCTTCGGGGTCTTCTCCTCCAGCACTGAATAGAGGACTGAATCCGCCAGACAGCCCCTGATCATTGAACATGTCTTCTTCTCCAATGAAATCCACTGCTTGTCTGTCATCCCATCTGGCCTTTCCTCCAAAGCCAATCTAAACCCTGCTGCACAAGGAGGTCCTCTACCCGGACTTTCCACATGGAGAAACTTCCCTTCCCATCAAACTTCTCAACCTCTATTTTTATGCTACTCCCCATGGCCAATTTCAAAAATAGCACAAAAATAAATTTTATAAAATAGAGAAGTACCTTGACGAGATTCTGTTGAAATTATTTCAACTCCTTGAAGGCCTCCAGATTACTCCTTGAACCAGGCTCTGATACCACTTGTTAGGGTTTAGACAGATGAATAGCAATGGGAATTCCCCTTTTGTACAAGAACTAGATTGGAATCCAAAACCGTAACGGATTTCTACCAAGGCTTCCTGTTGATGAACCTTGATTTCCTGGGAGGAGGCTTCCGTTGGAAAGGAAGATTCCCCGTCCACAAGAACTAGAACTAAGGTTTCTAATCCTGTTAGGTTTACTTCTTGAGGAAGGAAGAGGGAGAATATGGGGAGGAGAAAGAAAGGGCTGCCGCCCTTGATGAGAGAAGGAATTTTTGGGAGAAAAGAATCTGTTCTCTATTCGTCCAAACCCTAGAGACTAGGGTTTAAATACATCCACGAAGTGGGCCAGGCCCAGACTCAACAAAAACTCCCATGGACTAATTCCAATGAGATTAAACTAATCCCCAAGCCCGTGTACACCCGTGACTTGATTTAATCTCAACCCTTGGACTCAAACCCAGCCCAATACAAGTTAGCCCACCTGGGCCTTGATAGCACCACACCAGGCCCAACACATTGATCATATCAAATGCAAAAAGACAAATCCATAGGATAACCTCTTGTTATCATTTTTGGTAAATCAGCTATTCCCCTATTCCCGAGGGAATAAATTGATGGGTCTAGTTAAAATTATTTCCAACTAACCGATGTAATTATGGCTTTTGGGAATAAGAGAGGCTATCCAGAGGATATACCCCTTATCCTCTTTCTCAAACACAGCCCAAGGGAGTAGCCAAAATCTTGCACCCAGACATTTAAAATTTTTTGAGATATTTTCTACATATTTCTTTTAAGAAATGTAGTTCTCATCTTTCTTTCGAAATACTTCAATTCCCAAAAAAATAGTGCAACAAACCAATATCACTCGTCTCATGTCTCCATCATATCTTTATTGAACTCTTGAGTTAGGTTCTCATCATTACTAGTAAAAATTAAGTTATCAACATATAGAGAAACAATTAGAACTAGGTTGTCTGTCTTTCTTTTGTGTGAAGTGTGGACTCACTCTTGCTTCCTTGAAAACCTCTTGTGATAAAATATTTGTCAATTTCAGCATACCAAGCTCAGGGAACTTGTTTCAACCCATAGAGGGCCTTTCTTAATTTATAAACTTTATTCCCTCTTACTCACCAAGAAACCTTGAGATTGCTCCATATATATTTCTTCTTCCAATACTCCATTTAGAAAAGCATATTTCAATCCTTGCACTGGAGCAAAAGTTTCAAAGAAGTTAATACTTAATACCTGGCTTTTGTGTGAATCCTTTTGCTGACTGGCTTACATTACACTTTTGGATGCTTCCATCTTGGTTGAACTTTGTCTTGTGTATCGATTTAACTCCAATTACTTTGTTTCCTTTGGGACAGTCAGCAAGCTCCCAATTATTTTGACAAAGTGCTGACATCTTCAGACTCCTCAATATAAGCAACAATAGGATCATATTTTTTGGCAAGCTAATCAAAATCTTTTCAACAATCATTTGATCTGTTATATTTTCATTTAAATACACATTTGGTTAACAACTTCAATGACTCTTGAAAAATAATCCTTTATGGATTCTATCTCCTTCATTCTGAGATTTTCAAACTCTCCATGTGAAGTTTGCAGTTTGATAGTTATTGCCCTTCCATCACCTTGCAACTCTCGTTGCAAAATTTCCCATGCCTCCATGGATGTCTTAGCTCTAATAATTCTTGGAAAAGTAGCTGATGGGACTGCATTCTAAATTTTCAAGAGAGCATTAGCATCAGTCATGCTGTTCGCTTCAAGCTTCGCCTTTTCTGCGGCTGAAAGTTGGCTTTCATCTGGCTCATCATATTCAAAGCCCTTTTGACAGCAGCAATGTCGATCCTCATTTTGACCTTCCAAAACTCATAATTTTTCCCCCCAAAGATTGGAATAATCAAAAGCGAAACACTATTGTTTTCGCCTGAAGAAAAAGGCAAACTTTGGCTTGCTATATTCTGCTTCTGATGATGACAAACGCCCCAGCTATGTTATCAAACTATGTTATCAAACTCTGCTCTGATGCTAATTTGTTGGTTGGTTAGATAGTAAAAGCAAACTGATGCAACTCTGTTACACAGAAACATAGTGCTATTCTTTCATTGGTTACTTGATAAGCCATTGAATACAAATATATGTAGGACCTCTTGAGAAAACTCTTGAACAATTCAAACACTCCTAGAGAACAGAACACTTTCTATTATAGAACTATCTGGACTCTACAATCAGTTCTAGGCGACATTTAATGAGTATTGACTAGATTTAAGAAAGTGCATTACAACCCATCGTAAGAATTCTTCAATAGAATGAGAGTGTTGATGTTACCTGACTGGAAATATGCTAAAATATAAGTAAATGCTATGAACTGACCGTGGTGACTTCATCTATGTAGATGGGTTCTTGGACGGAGGAGGAAGAGAGAATAATAATTCTATCCCATATGGAGTTGGGCAATAGATGGGTTGAAATGGCAAAGAGACTGCCAGGAAGAACAGAAAATGCTATAAAAAATCTCTGGAATGCAACTAAACGCAAGCTAACTCGGAAGCCATGGAAGTCCAGATTATCCCAAGAAACCCCCCTGTTGCAAGAATATATTAAACGCTTGGAGGATCCATCATTAGATGCAGCATCGATGCTTGCAGAACTAAACCAAAGCCAGGAGAGTAAATGCAACAGTGATTCAATGGCATCAGTAAACTTCGCAAGCATGCCCGCAGTTGGATCTAGTGTATGCAATGACAGCAACGCACACTTATTCAACCAGGGAACGCCAAGCTTCCTATCCCAAAACTCCATTAGAAGCTTTACTCAGCCATCAGCACCAGCTGTACCTACTGGATACCAGGTGAACGCATGCAACAATAGTTCGATGGTACCGATGATGGGAGACTCTGTCGCCGGAGACAGCCGCTCAATGACAGCACCACTGGTGACAGAACCTATTGGAAGCTGGAATGGTGGATGCAATAGTGCTTCAGTGGCGCCATGGATCCAGACTGGCATGCCAGCTACTGAACATCAGAGTGGATACAACAATGGTTCGATCGCACCAGCAACTGTCACAAGCATGCACAATATGGGAGAAGACGATGTCATGGTTTTGTTTGCCCCCAATGCACCAAGTTCTCTCTTGGAAAATAACCTCCAAAGCTTGGACCAGATAACAGCAGCAGCTACTCCAACTGGATGGCAAGAGAGGGGATGTAACAATGGTTCAATGGCATTAACGACCCTCACGAGCTTGCCTGCTACCAAAGCCAATGTGGAAAAAAACGATCAGAACTTATTCATTGCCTCTTTGGATTATGATGACATTCCTGATCTATTGTCCACACAGTGGTTGCCTGATGGCCACAATGTCATCAGTTGCACCTATACCGATTCTATTAGCTACATCCAAGCTTGGACGTCAACAATGGTGGCAACAACTGCCGGAAATCCTGCCAGTGGATGCATCAGTAGTCCTCCAGTCGAGTTAAATATGGGCAAAATTAATGGCATGGATGTGTTCTCCTCTGATTTGGAGTCCTTTGCCGATTTGGACTTTGATAGCATGCCTGATTTTATGTTCACAGATGTGTTGCCTGGTAGGAATGATGAGATCAGTTGCACCAATGGCGACCAGCCAGGGAAAGACCCTTTGGCAGTGGGGAGCAACACCATTGACAGGGACCTTGATGACTCGCCTGCTCGTCTGTTCATGGAGGTGTTGCCTGGTAATAACATTATAAGTTGCACCAACATTAACCAGCCTGGTGGAGACCCCGCCGAAATAGGCCAAGGAATGGAGATGGAGGTGATGCCTCACTGCACCAATATTGAACCATCAATGGAAGGCCCTTCACTGGAGAGCGGTTGTGGGATGGAAACAGTTCGAAACACTACGTCTGAGTTCGACCCTGATGACTTGTTTGATTCTATGTTTACGAAGGTGTTTGCTGAAGTAGATGATATCAATTGCACCACTACTGACCAGCCAGCACTACAAAAAAAAGAAAGAATAACAACCCTTTTTTCCCGACGCTATGGAAAAGCATCGAAAAAATCCGAAATCTGCCGACGCTACTAGAAAACGTCGGGCAGTTAACGACGCTTATAAGCGTCGAAAATTTAACGATGCTTTAAAGCGTCGTTAAATTTAATTAAAAATTTTAATTAAAATAATTAATTTTTTAATGAATGCCGACGCTTTTTAGCGTCGGTATATTAATTTTTTTAATACTATGCCGACGCTAAAAAGCGTCGGCATCATATTTCAATTTTCATCCCAAAAAATTTCGTCAAAAAATTTCGCGCTATTCCCTCCCGCTCCTGCTTCTTTCTCTCTCATCTGAGATTTAAAATCTTTCCTCCCCACCTTGGCTTCTCTGCTTCTTCCGATCTTGACCTCCGGCCGCCCCACAGCGGACGTCCCCTCTTCTTCGGTCACCATGCCTTCGACCCCGCTGTCCACCGCTTGGCCGTGCTCCCTGCTTCTCCGACATCGAAGTCCTTACGGTCGGCCCTTACTCTTCTCCGTCGCCATCGATCTCATCTCGGTCTTCATCAACCCGCTGGTCCCTGCTTCCCAACTCGCCGTTGCAACCATCGATCTCGGCCTTTTCCTTCTTCTCTATTTCCTTCTCGACGCCGCAGAGACTCAAAGCCGCTGTCCGATCACGACACACCTCTTCTTCTTCTCCGCCCCATCTGTCCTCTCTCTGCCCAATTCCTCCTCCTCGGGCATGGTGCAAAAGGGCGAGGAGGGGGGCGAGATGGTCGCCGAGGCGGAGATAGAGCGGCTGCCGGTGGATCTCCTCGCCCATGTCTTCTCCCTCCTCTCTTCCTTCCGGAACCTCGCGTAGTGAGCACCCTTGTTCTTCTTCTTCTTATTTTTTGTGTTCGGTGGTTTCGATTGAATGGTCCGGCGGTCTTATGAAATGAATGAACATTTCTTTTTTTCTTTCTTTTTTCTTTTTTGTTTTGAGGAAAAAGGGCGAGCAGAGTGTGCCGGAAGTGGCGGAGCAGTCGCTGGCCAGTAGGGAGCGGCTGAGCTTCGCTGGGTGGAAGATGGACGACGCTTCCACCACCCGCCTCGTCTGCGCCGCTAAATTTTAATGGCAGATTCGAGCTTCGTGCCATCGCTCGTGTACTCGATTATGGGTAGCTCCAGAGATCTCGCGGTCGGTCCGGTCTCTATTGCTGCGACAAGCTGTGAACCCGAAAACCGATCCGTATCTCTTCCTCCAGCTTGCCTTCACTTCCACTTTCTTCGCCGGCATCGTCCAGGCCTCTCTTGGGATATTCAGGTAAGGTAATCAACGATCGAGTCCTCCCTCAAATTAAGCTTCCTCGATTGTCTCGATCCGTCTCTCTTGCCATGCTGATTGTTGTCGCTCTTTTACCTCAGACTGGGCTTCATCATAGACTTCCTCTCCAAGGCTACGCTCGTCGGCTTCATGGCCAGCGCAGCCATCATAGTCTCTCTTCAGCACCTCAAAAGCATGCTGGGGATCGTACATTTCACCAAACAGATGGGCCTGGTTCCTGTTATGAGCTCTGTTTTCCACAAGACTGATGAGGTTGGTCAGTCATTACCACAAACAAATCAAAATAATTAAACTCTCCTCCTCCATGACTTCACAGAGTTATCCTTCAGTAATTTTAACTAGAAGAAGCTTTCTGTGGTTTTGTGCAGTGGTCATGGCAGACGGTAGTGATGGGAATTTGCTTCCTGGCCTTGCTTTTGCTGGCTAGACATGTCGTATGCTTTTCTCCTTCCCTCCTTGCTTTTGTCTCCATGTACGCGAGATTAGTTATAAAACATAGAGGACTGGAGGCTTTGCTGTGGCGTATTCACTTGTTCTTCCATGAAGGCCTGCCATCACTTTTGATATTGTATTTCTATGATCTTTCTTTCTATCAAAAAAAAAAAAAGCATTCTTTTTTAATACAAAGTAGCTGCTTAAAAAAAAAAAAATGGAATGATGGCAAAGAGGAGCAAGACAGGGAGCACGGTGGCTGGGTTTCCTCCACCACTGACCACGCTGTTGGGTGACTTGAAAGAAGAAAAAGAAGAAGAAGAAGAGGAGAACGAAGCAGACTTGAAAGAAGAAAATGATGAGGAAACGGAGGAGGATTACTTGGGTGTTGTTGGCTGCAACGGGACGGGAGGCAGCAACGCATGAGAGGGGTACCACGGGAGAGAAGGTGAGCTGGACCTTATTTTTTTTTAAAAAAAAATAATAATTATTGCCGACGCTTTAAAGCGTCGGCTAGAGCAAGAGCCTTTAAATAGCATCGGAATAATTTATTTTGCCGACGCTTTAAAGCGTCGGCTAGATCAATTTTTATCGACGCTTTAAAGCGTTGGTAAAACACGACGCTTTTCCGACGCTTTCAAAAGCGTCGGTAAATAACGTCTTCACTCCCAGCGTACCGACGCGCATAAAAGCGTCGGAACAATATTATCCGACGCTTTTAAGCGTCGGCAAATAACATTTTTAGCGTCGGTAAAGCAGGAATTTATTGTAGTGCAGGGATGGTAACTTCGATTGAGAAGGGCTGTGGAATGGTTGTTATGAAAGATAATGTGGACAACTGGGGCCTTGATGACTTGCCTGATTGTATCTTCCCCGAGGTCTCACTTCATAGATATGAAGACAGTTGCACCAAGGGAAGACCCTGGCATGGCATGGAGATTGCCAGAAGTAACATGCCAGATTGAGAACAGTCCGAACCTAAGAGACATGGACCTGCTGCAAATGATCTCATTGAACCAACTGCACTACCAGAAAGGTTCTTCATTTATAGAAAAATAAAGGGTATGGTGAAGGGAAAATCTTAGAAACAAGCCTTTGGAAAAAAAAAAAAATGCAGGACAATGGGAACTGAAAACTTTTACTTTCTTGTTTTTTAATTCTCTTCCTTGTTTATGCTTGAGTTGATTGGAACATTTGTCTTATATTCTATTAGAACTTACAGAGCTGCCGTCTCATTTGATTTTGTATGGAGGAATGCAATGGCTATTATGGGTTTTGCATTTTGATCAAGTTGAAAGTTCATATAATTATGTATAGGTATTAAAGCATATAATTAAGTTCATTAATTACATGCATGCATGAGGAGAGTCAAATGAAAGGAAAGTTCACAAAATTCTTTGTTTAGAATTAGTATCCCGAAGAGTTCACATAAAATATTTCTATTATTGGGGAGCATTAATTATATGTAGACATAAATCCAGCTCTTCTAATATGACCATGCCATATATGGCATGTCTGGCCATCTACTCTTCCTAACCTTCCATTTATCCAGCTCACATGATACACAATATATTTCCCACCTTTTATTAGCTATAATGAGCCGTTATTAACCAATAAATGAAAACTTAAAATCTTTGCTCTACTTATAATTTATTATTTATAAAGATAAATTTTATTATTTCAAATTGATAATTATGTATATATCGCACATGCCCTTTTTTTAATAAGTCAAAGTGAGAGAAAGGTTTATAAAAGTGACCATTAGAATTTCTATGTCACTATAACTTCAAGTAAATCCTCTAAAATAGCAGGAAAAGCTCATTAATTACATACATACATACATACATATAGGGCAAAAATTGAGAAGTTTCATGAAATTCTTAGGCTTTGTTTAATAGTATCACGTAAAATTTATATAAGAATTAGTTACTTAAGAAAACTAAACCACATTAATATAGGGATCGGTTTTAAGAAAGAAGAAGAAAGGAAAAGAGAGTTGGAAGTTTGGAAAATTTTCTTTAAAATTTCTTGAAAGTGAAACAAATATAATAAAGTATTCATCAAAGTATTTAATGGAAAATGATAATTACAAGCATATATGCATGTACAGATGAATGAAAAGAATGCTTATAAAATTATAGAGCTCCTATAGTAGCATCCCTTAAAACCATATCTTTATATGTATGTATGTGTATGTATGTATGTATATATGTATGCATGTATGCATGTATGTATGTACTTTTAAGTTCTCCAATTAGTCGTGTCAATGCCTGTATTCTTGTATTTTGTCATCATTAAGGTTCATTAATTAATACATAAAATGTTAACAACGCTGATATTGATATTCTTGGAATAATTAATGTGCAACAAAAAAATTAACTATTGAAGCCTGCTATTTGCTACAATTTATCATATTGTCGTATTGTATTCCCATCATTAAAATTGGTCCTAGGTGGTGTTCATGCATATCTTCTCTCTTTTTTTTTTCTTTTTTTGTCTAACTGCATAGTTATTGATATTCATGATGGGAGTTTCTGCTCATCATATTTAAAGTTCTTTGATTGATATGCAATAAAAATTTATTAGGGGTTTGGTGGAACTCCTACCGATTAGAACATTGAGAGATAAATAACGAGGAAAACCAATACCACACCAAAATCCTTGCCAATCAAAAGCCATGTTTTCTTTCTCTCTCTTGGAGTCAAGAGGGCCCAACAATAATGAGTCTCCTCTCCATTTTGTAAGGTATCTGTTATAGACTTGGACCACAGGGTCCACCACTTATTTGTGTTGATAACCTCATCCCCCAACTGCCCAACCAATTTATTTGCGGGGTGTAATTGGACCGTCATAACTTAATAGCTATAGCGCTACCCAAGCTTCTGCTAGCTAATATGTTAGCCTTAGATTGTCGAGCATGATATCATATAGGCCTGGTCCATCTCATGTTTTTCCCACCCTTGATAATAGCCTATTTATCATCCCTGATTATGGGACTCAAATTTGTAGGGATGCACATTAGTCCAAACTTAATTGAAGGGCAAAACAAATCCTTGTATTGAAATAAAATTCTAATCTTTAAAATATTAGTTTGTAAATTAGAGCAGGAGCTAAAAAATTTAGAGTTAAAGAAAACTCAAATATAGAAGCCAAAATTAAAAAAGTGATGGTACCTGTCGATTGATGATGAGCTAGCATTAAATTGATTTTAATAATTAGACATGATTCGGTGGACTCGTAATATTGCATTTGGTTGGGTTTCTATCAATAAACATAAGAATTTAATGCTAACTCATTATTAAAAAAAAAAACCATCGGCTGGCGAGTTACTGTAGCTCGTCCCTTTTTTCTTCTGTGATCTTGCTTTAAGATTAGTGCATCGGCCTCCTTCCGAGTTGATCTCCAATGATTCTCTTCGCTTATGTGGTTCTTGAGCTCAGGTACTTGGCTCCCCTGTCCCCCCTTCTGTCCCATGGCTTTGGATGGTGTTTCCAATGGCCGGATTCCAGGGAGTCGGGCAGCGGAAGCAAGCTTTCAGTGGGTGTCTTCTTCCCCGTCGCCGACTAAGGTGGCATTGCTGGAGGCCCGCTTTCCCGATGTGGCCCAAGTGCCGGTGGCAAAGCTGGCAGCTGAATCAATGGGATGGCAGCAACGGGTTGTTTTGATGAGGACTTTTCACCGGTGGGTTCCGGTCGAGGCTTTCATCAGGGAGTTTCGCCGTGGAGGTATTTCCGACGAGATTATCCCTATAAGCTTGGCATTCCGGTGTTACATATTCCATTTTGCTGATGCTGCTTCTCGGGATTTGGTGTTGCAGTGGCCATGGGTGATTAACGGCCAGCCTGTAGCGTCTGAAGCTTGGAAGTCGGAATTCATCCCAACGGTTGAAGCCATTTCTTCTGCTCTCTTGGATTAGATTGCCCAATCTCCCGATCGAATTTTGAGGGAGGAGATTCTCAGAGAGATCGTTGTGCCGGCTAGCCAGTTTGTACTTGTTGATTCGGCTACTCTAGCGAAGAACAGAGGAGATATGCCCGTGTCTGTGCCTGAGTTGAGCTTCGTTCTCCTCTCCGGCCGGGGTCTCGTGTGAGGGGGATGAATGGCCCGTTTTGGCAATAGTTTGTGTACGAGCAGTTGGATGGAATTTGCCCGCACTGTGGTTCGCTGCATCTCTTCGGAAGCTGCTCCTCTCCGACTAGGCAAGCTTCCGAATCGTCGTCTGATGCTCCCCTCTTTGGTGCATGGATGTCTGCTGTCCGGCAACACAAGGTGGTTAAGGGGTCTCAGGCGGAGGGAAGGAGGAAGCTGCAGTTGGAGGCGAATCCAGTATCCCCTACTTCTCGGCTGATCTCTTCTGCTCCGGCCTCTGTTCTGAGGAAGTTGGCTGATGGTTGGACTGTTCAATCGAAGATGGCTCATCGGAGAAGAGCCAGAGGTCTCAAGGTGGATGCAATGCAGGCTGAGAGCTTGGGTCTTTTACCAGGGGAAAAGGCTAAGGTTGCTTCTGTGACTGTCTGTGCTGGGGGGTCTCAGGGCGTGCCGGTCTCAGTGAGGGCGTGCCGGTCTCAGCTGGGATTCAGAAGTCTGAAGCAGTTCTCCCTCAATCCATGCTGTCTAAAAATCCATTTGCTTCTCTAGATATGGATTCAGGTGGAGTTAGCCATTTGGGGAGTAGGGATGCTTGTCTGGGTCCCCTAAAGCAGGCTCGTTCGACGGAGTATCAGGCCCCTCGGCTAATAATTAAAATGGACAAAAACAAAGGAAAAGGTTGTGCCTCCTCCTCTAAAGCTAAACAAGTTAAATTTCATGAGGTGCAGCATTTGAATGCTGATCTTGGGTCCTCAGTGGTGTGTCAGTCCAAGGGTTCGGTTGGGGAGGTCCAGCCTATAATGGATACTGGCTCTTCCTATGACCCTTTGACTTCGATATCCTGGGCCAAGTTACGATGATCTGCTCTTCTCAGAGCCCTAAGGAAGGTACTCGATCTTTTGGGTGCCTCCCTAACAGTGCTATGCAAGAAGTGCAGGGGGGATCCCAGTTTCCTCTTCCTGCTAAATGAAGATCCTTTTATGGAATGTAAGAGGAGCTCGAAAGCCATCGTTTCGATACTCTTTTTGTAGATTGCTGCATATCCATAATTTTGATATATGTGTTATTTTAGAAACCAGGCTATCGGGGGATAGTCTGGCTTGGTTTCGGAGACAGATAGTTTGAAATTGGTCTATATATGCGGTTGAGGTAGTGGGACTATCTGGAGGCATTATAGCCATCTGGCGCACCTCCACTGTGAAGGTTGATGTTGTACATCAAAGTAATCAGCATTTAGGCCTTGTTGTTTCTAAGGGCTCTGCTGACTCTTGGCTTCTATCGGCTGTTTATTCCACTACCGATTTTCAGGAAAGATGGCTTTTATGGTCTGTTCTTCATTCCCTTCTTGCTCGGGGTATCCCTTCCATTGTTGCTGGTGATTTCAATTGTATCACTGAAACTAGTGAAAAGCGTGGGGGTAGAAGAGTCACTGGCACAGCTAATATTACTGAATTTAGGGATTTCATCAGTTCAGCTGGCCTTCTAGATTTGGGTTTTTCGGGGCCCCAATTCATCTGGTGTAATAACCATCAAGGTTCTGCTCGTGTTTGGGAGAGGCTTGATAGAGCTTTAGCTTCGGAACAATGGCTTCAGAAGTTCCCCTCTGCTTCTGTTACTCATCTTCCGAGGATTGCTTCTGATCACTACCCCATTCTTATCTCTACAAAGATTAATCATTATCAGCGAAGGCAGTTTAGATTTGAGCAGTTTGGACTTCATATATGGTGGCCCGATCTATCATCTCCTAGATCTGGCATATTCCTATCCGGGGCAATGCTATCTACTGTCTTTCTCGCCATTTTTTGTTGGTTAAACGAAGACTGGCCAGATGGAATAGATTGGAGTTTGGTGATCTGGTCAGAAAGGTGGAACAACTTGAAGCTGATATTAGTTTTCTGCAGACTATGGAGGATCAGGAGGGGTTTCTTTTGGACTCTGACCTTTCTGCTCTCCGGGCCAAACTAGCTTTGCACCACTCTCTGCTTATCCAGCAAGAGATCTATTGGAGGCAACGGTCCAGGATCCAGTAGATTCGCGAAGGGGATCGCAATACTAGATTTTCCACTAGGCCACTCTGAAGCGGTGAGCTGCTAACAGGATCCGCAGACTAGCTGATGATTCAGGGTACTATCATGAGGATTTCCTTCTATTCGGGACCAGCTCCTTTACTTCTTTCAGGCCAGATGGTCGGAGTCCTTAGGCTACGGCTCTCCGATTTTCCAAGTCCCTGACTCTATGAAGGTTTCTTCTTTGAAGAATGAAATGCTTATCAGACCTATCACTGGTGATGAGATTCGTTTGGCTCTATGGGAGCTCGGGCTAGATAAGGCCCCGGGGTCTAATGGTTTTCTGTCGTTCTTCTTTCGTCATTATTGGGACATTGTTGGTCAGGAGATGGCTCAGGCTATTCTTCTTGTATTTCAAGCCAAGGCCATCTTTGGATTGGAATCGGACTCTTATTACCCTGGTGCCCAAATGTAATGATGCTTCCCTCCCCCAGCATTTTCGGCCTATCAGTCTCTGCACTACTTTGTATAAGGTTTGTGCATGTTTGCTTGCTGACCGCCTTCGCTTGGTGATGCCTCGTCTTATAGCAGTGGAACGGGGGTGTTTATCAGAGGGCGCAACATTTCAGACAACGTCCTTATTGCTTAGGAGTTTATGTATGATCTATAGAGAGCCCCGGCCAGGCAGTGCCTTATGGCGGTCAAACTGGATATGGAGAGAGCCTATGATAGACTTAGTTGGACTTTCCTCTACCACTCCCTGCAGGAGTTTGGTTTTGATGATCAGTTTATCGATTGGATTATGGCTTGCATTCAGAGGCCTTCTTTCTCGCTGATCATTAATGGAAGCCTAACTGAATTTTTTTACTCTTCGGTAGGGCTGCGTCAGGGATGTCCTTTATCCCTCTGCTGTTTATTTTGGCAGCTGATGATTTTTCTTGTGCCTTCTATCAGGCTCAGGTTGATTGTAGCATTGCCCCTTTTATGACCTACCTAAGGGGTCCTGCGATCTCTCATCTATTCTTCGCTAATGATTGTATTTTACTGGGGCTGGCTACCTCAGCCAATGCTTCTTCCTTTGCTGACATCATCCATCGTTATTGTCAGGCTTCGGGCCAGAAGGTCAATGTATCCAAGTCTTCTATTAGCTTCAGTCCGAAGACCTTCAGAGTTACCAGGGAAGCTATTGTCCATACGTTGGGTATCTCATCTCAGACTGACCGATTTCAGTACCTGGGGGTTCCATGACTGGTAGACATCCCCACTGTGCTGACTCTTCTGACCTTGAGCTGCGGGTTCGTTAGCGCATTAAGGGGTGGCAGGTTACGAGATTATCTATGATGGCTAGGGTCACTATTATTCGATCGGTCCTCTCCTCCTTCCTATGTATCTTCTTTCCAATGCTGTCATCCCGATCTCTTGTCTCAGGAGGATTGAGAGATGTTTTAGGGACTTTCTTTGGGCCTCAATGTAGGATGGGCATGGTATTCACCTTATGTCTTTGGAGAGGGTTTGTATGACGATCCAGGAGGGCGGTCTTGGGATCCAGTCTTTGACTATCAGACGGGAGGCCCTTTTGGCCAAGCATGCCTCACGATTCATTCTGAAGACGCAGAGTCTATGGAGTTTTGTATGCGAGCGAGATATGGTGATTGGACTTCCTCCTCGCATATGCAGTCTTCTCATCAGTATTCTTCCTTCTGGAAGGAGGTTTGTTGATATGGTAGCTCCATTATGGAAAACACTTCGTGGATGATTGGAGACGGCTCTTCCATTGATGTTATTCAGGATATCTAGATTTCTGACATCCTCTATCTCGATGGCTCTCCTTCTTTAGTATTGATGTCCCTACTACTATGAGAGTGAAGGAGTTGATCTCTTCTAATCCTTTCTCTTGGAGTGCCCCGCTGGTGTCCCGATTTTTTTGAGAAGAGCTTTCTCGTCGGATTCTGTCCATTCTGCTTATCCTGGGTATTTCCTCGGATTGTAGACTTTGGTGGAGATCTTGTCTTCCTAGGGCTCCCACTAAGGATCTTGTGAAGATCTTCAGGCCTCAGTCTCAGGGGTCGGTGGATGTTGCATGGATCTAGAAGCTTTCCATCCTCCCCAGGGTTCAGCTCTTCATATGGAAGCTTCAGTGGGAATGCCTGCCTACTTGTGCTTTGCTTGTGAGGAGGGGCTTGCCTATCCAGCCTATATGTTCGCTATATGGTTTGGAGGAGGAGTCTACCGTTCACGCTATCTTCTCTTGTCCTAGAGTGGAGCAGATCTGGCAGTCTGTTGGATATTATTGTAGATTGGATCATATAGGCTCTCAGTGTTTCCTTTTCTTAGATGACCTCCGAAGGCCTCTCAGTACAAATATGCTCTATGGGCTTCTACGCTTACCAGATCTGATTGTCTAGGAACCAGATTATTTTATAGATGACAGTATATCATTACACGGATCATATGGAAAATCAGATCCCTGGCATTGGATTATGCTCGTGGCTTCTATTCAGGTGGTTTTGACTCTTCTAGCATCTGGGGTTCCCCTGCTGCTTCAGTAGCAAACCGGTATACGGTTTTCATATCTTGGGAGCCCCCCTCCATGATTTGTCAAAATCAACTTTGACGGAAGTGTCCAAGGTAGATTAGCGGGATCAGCCTTTGTCATCCGCAGGCCGAAGGGCAACCTATTAGTGGCTGGTGGGTTTGGTAGTCTGGACTCCTCTATCCCAATGACTGAGCTCTATGCTGCTTGGGTTGGCATCTCCTATGCCGTTCGGTCTCTTCATACTCACAACCTTATTATTAAGGGTGACTCTATGACTGTTATCCGGTGGCTGCGGAGCGATCATGGCTCCCTTGTTCCTGCCATTCTGCTCTTACATGATATATGGACTATTTTGAGGGAGGCCCAAGGAGTTCATATTCGCCATACCTATTGGAAAGCTAATTCGGCGCCGATTGGGTGGCATCATTAGTGGCACACCACTCAAGGTTTTGGAGGTGGAGGCAGGGTGATCCTTGCCCTTTTGTTTTACAAAAAATATTGTATTCTGATGTTCAAGGGCTGACTCGTACCCGTGTTGTATGATCGCCCGGCTGTACCCAAAAAAAAACATAAGAATTTTGGTCATACAATCACCTATATAATTATAAATATTTTGATTATATTTAAATAACTCTTAAGAACTCTTGTATGCTACCACATGCTTAATTATGAAAATTCTATATGTACATATATCATATGTTTGATAATTATGATCAATAATTTATAAGAATACCTACAAATTATTTATGAGTTATTATATTTGTTTCTTTATGCATAGCACTTTGGTAATTTCAGATTGCATGATATGAGCTATCTACATTAGATTTATGTATGGAACATATTCTTAAATCATATTTTGTCTGGTATGCATAAAAGATAGTTTTGGTTAAATTGAATGGTTAGGTAAGACATATTTAGGTGAGCCATGTGACATGCCCTTATGAGTAAGTATATGATACTATGGATAGCACTGATGCGATAGAACTACCATCACAGTCAAGAACCTAGAATATGATTGGTCACCACAAGTAGGAATGTGTTGCCACAAGAAAAATGTGAAGTATGATTGATCACCCAACAGAAATGTGGAATGTGAATACTCTCACTTCTAATATAATTGAGGTTTATTGAGGCTTGCCAATAGATAAAGTCAAATTAAGCAAGCGTCAAGCTAGCATCCTATTGCAATGGCACATGGTCCCCAAGCCATGTCATCACCACCTATAGTGATTAGATAATGTCAGAAGGGCATGATCAGTATAGCACCAACCATTTCGCTTGATAAAATTACTGATGAGACCAAACGATAACCACTTCCACAAATGTCTCTGTACCTAAAATATAACTCATGCAAGTGAAGTAGTCCCATCATTGATCTTACCATTACCATAAGACACACTACCACAATATAAGTAGCCTCTGATGTTAGGACCAGAGCTTGCCTATAAGAAGAAACCTCACCACAAGGTAAGAGGGTCTTCACTTCTTTCCCATCTCACTCTCTCTTCTTGGCACCTTATTGGGTCTAAGCCCTAGACTATCTCATTATTCTCCATCCTTTAGAATAAGAAGGCTAAAAGGTCTGTCATTGGCCTCCTCAGTCCTTTGCCTCACTAACTTGAGCATCAAAGGGCCTTAATCGAGCAGCTCTTGGCATCCCCCACATTCTTCTTTTATCCTTGTAGGATTGTCAACCCAAGTGTAGAGCCCTCACATTCTTCTTCTATCCTTGTAAGCTAAGTGTAGAGCCTTCACATTCTTCTTTTATCCTTGTAGGATTGTCAACCCAAGTGTAGAGCCTTCATTTGCAGGGCCGAATAGATTGAGTTCCACCTCAACCCCCAGCTCATCATTTATCTCATCATCCCTATTCATGCTCAGGGTCCTTGTAACACCTCAAGCCCACCTGCTAGCCCAATTAACCTGTTAGAGAGCCAAAACCACATGACCCAAAAACTCAAGTGAAAGTTCATGGATAGCAAGTGGACTTGAGTTATAGGTGCATAACACTTTCTTTTCCATCTAATGTGAGACTAAATTTGGGGTATCACAATCTTCTCTTCTTATAATGCAACGTACTCATCGCATCCTATGGGTAGCTCTTTTCTTATGCTCACTAACTTTCGCACACTTGAGTTAGCTTTGATATCATTTGTAATGTCCCAAGCCCACCACTGGCCCAATTAACTTGTTAGTGAGCCAAAAACATATGGCCAAAAAACTCGAGTAAAAGTTAATGAATAGCAAGTGGTCTTAAATTATAAGCACATAATACTTTCTTTTTCATCCAATGTGAAATAAAATTTGAGGTATCATAGTCCCTGAATCGGATTTTGGTGCAATCAAAGTGACAAAGTATGTGAAAACTAAAGTAAAGGTTATGTTGTCCAAACCCTGTGAGACGACTCTCATTAATAACTATGATATTGTTTGAATCGAATCAAGCATCAGACCACCCTCTCTGACTAGCTTAAAGACCAAAATCACAAATCCGCTATAACCGAGCCCCCATAGTGCCATTGGCACCCTAAGCATAGGAAGCAGAAAAGGAGCGATTTGGCTCACAAAGAGGACCAATGTCGTGTAGCCCTCCCTCACCTTTAGGGGAAGGTGATTGGAGACTCCAACTTAAAATGACAACTTGAGGTCATAGATGAGTGTCTTGAAGTCAATCTAAAATGCCCTCGTGAGGTGTACTTGAGGTCTCGAGAGACTGCCTAGGAAGCCAAGAACCTTGGCTCCTTTTGCAATGTTAGCTTGAAGTGGTTATCACCTTACCATTGGGAGAGCTGGTGAATTTCAAAAGGATTTGCAACCGATATAAAAAGTTCTTCAATCAGGAAGGCATATACTCGATAACATAAAGCTGAGGTGACAAACAGGAATAAGACGTGGAAGGTTAAATTCTTCTTTAATATTGACCTAAAGGGGATCCTGACCTCTCATGACAATGCATTAGTATCATTGCTAATTGTCAAGTAAAGAAAATACTTGTTGATAAAGAAAGCTCAATCGATATCTTTTACCTTGAACTTTGTCATGGTGAAAGCTTCTTTGGCTTATAATGTTATTTTAAGGTGTCTCAACCTTAATGCCCTAAAAGCAACAACATTAAGCTATTACCTTGACATAAAATTTCCAACTACAAATAGAGTCAAGAATTTAGAGGTAATATAAAAAAAAAGAAGATTAGAAAAAGAAAGATCGAGGATAGAGAGGAAAAGGAAGAAATGTAAAATAATCTCTTTATTTTATTGATTCAAAAGGTTGCTCAAGGCTATTGTTATATACCAAAAAAAGGTCACATTGTTATGCATTTATATTCAACCAAAATCAACTACATACTAAAAAAAGGTCAAGCAATTATGTCTACAAGCCTGAACCCAACTATTAGCTACTCACAAGAGATACAAAGTACCCAAAAGGGTGAGTGGGAGGAAGAAAATAACAGAAGAAAAAGAAGGGGAGGAGGAAAGGGATTGGTGGAATAAGAAGAGATGGTGAGAGAAGAGAAGGAAAATAAAGTAGAAGAGATGCTTCACCAGCATCCAAATCTATTACCACTATGACCTCTACCTTCTCTCCTTCAAATAAGATCCTGAAGCAGGACGCCACTAGACCATCTAAAGACCTTAGATTGCTAGCGTTCCTCAACCACGTAGATGGAGACAACTAGAGCCTCTCAATCTCTCAATGAAACTCCAAGTTCTCTTCTTTCTGGTATTTGTTTGAGAAGATTTTAGTCATCACTCCAAAATATTAACAAGCCATAGTGATGAAAAAGGGTATACCCAAGGGTATACTTCCCGCTTATACCCAAGCCATAGTGATGAAAAAGAGAAGTTAAACAACCTTTGGAGTTCTGAAGGGATCTGAGGACCGTCTTATACCCAAGGGTATACTTCCTACTCTTCATCACAAGAGTGAGTCTATTGTTTATGTTCTCGGTACTCTTCTTCTGCATCAAGAAACAAGCCCAAAAAAAAACCTCAACAATCAACAAAGAAACCCTAGAAAACTAGAAAGAAAACCCACGGCCATGCGATCAAAGGAAAAAGAAGTTGAAAGAAGAGAATTGCGCGAAGTTTATCGCCTTCTTCGGGGAGCGCCATGGACAATGCTAGCTCCAAGGATGAGAGGAGGGAGGCAAAGAGGCAAAACCCTAGACCTTTTAGAGCATCGGCTGCAAGGAAAACCCTAGGGTTTGTGGGTTCCAGCAAGCCCAAATCTGACTAGAAGACCTGCAGTCCTTTTGTCTTCAACCGAGCTCGACCACCATTGGAAGCCAGCCATGGCTTCCCACCTTTTTCGGAAACTAGATCTAGAGAACTGGATCCATCCGAACATGATCGCCGTCTCTTCTATGGCAATGGTTCCAGTAAGACTCAACCCACAACACCCAAAGACTCAACCCATAGCAAGACTCAACCAAAACAAAACAAGGATACATACCGAGGATGAAATGGAAAATTACCTATGGATTTTGTTGCTCGCCAGTGACGATCGAAAAGATCTGGCAACTCCCCGAGGTCCGACGAAGTCATAAAGGTGTGCGGTGGAAATGAATGGGAGGCTGGGAGCTAGGGTTGAGACTTATCTCGAGTTTGGGTTGTTGTCAACCCGAACCCAGATTAATTATAAATTAGTTCGAGTTAAATCCAGATCCTTCGAGTTCGGGTTGGGCAAATATGGGTTTAAGTACTACTTTAATTCTGGTTCGATGGACCGGGTTCGGGTTGAACCCGGCCCAAGTTGCACCCCTACTTCCTATCCTATTTTATTTATAGCCGTTGTTGGAATAAATCTATACTGGCTTTAGAGAAATTTCATTTCATATTTTTGAATGTAATAATTTCTAGTTCATGTTGTTGTCTAGAATAAACTGTGACCAACTTAGTGCCAAGCGATTAGGAAGCGGCCCTTCAACGAGAGGCGAGAGCCCCACTACTCCCGTATTGTCGGCAGATATATGAATGAACTAGTTTTTAACCCATGCTCCTCACGATTCCTTATATTTTAAAACATAAAAAATATTTATTTAAAAAATTCTCTCAAATATTAACACAAAAGAATTTTTAAAGGATATAAAATACTTAGATATATATGCATAAAATATTATTTATTTTTACATATATAATTTCTTAGAAAGATAACAATTTGAATGTATAATGAATAAATAATATAAAGGATTTAAGAATTATAGCGGACACGGCACCAAAGTCACAAATAAAATTGATTGATTTGTGTATTGAAAGGAAGGATAAATAAGTACGAGTTCTTAAAAGAATTATTCAAGATCTTAAAAAAACTATGCTCCCTTCCTTTATCAATGGACTCGTTTTTTTTATTTTGTTTCAATTGTTGATATAATTTTTATATTTTTAATTATATAAATATAAAAATATAGGAGACATGTGACCACAAGTTTTAGTATAATTACAAGTATACAAATGTTTATACAAAATGACTAAAAAAAGATTAATATAAAACTTGATTTCAAAGGTATTTTTGTAATTTATTAGAAATTTGTCAACACTATGTATATTTATGAAATTGATCCTAACTTTTTTAATTGAATTTTGATTTGAGTAATTCAAAACGCATTAGAAAGCTAACTTAAAACTAAATATTATAGACATAAAATAAATTAAAAATTCTAGTTATATTATTTTTATAATTTTTAACTTAATTTAGCTAAATTGTATCTTAATCTAAAGTGAGCTAGCCTAAAAAAGTTGAGTCTCATAAACTTTCTATAAATTACGACATCACCACATATGGTCAGAAGCATGATAGCAAAATCTATATTCTATGATAAATATTTACTGAAAATACTTGTTGTAAAAGCAATGTCTAATTTAGTGCAGACCGATGCATACATCAGCTACCAACTGATTTGAATAACTTTATCTAAAAGCCAATAGAAGAAACAACCTTATCAAACTTCAAATATCATTGATGAGAAGCTTGCTTAAAACTATAGATAAACTTTTTGAGTCTACACACCATCCATTCCTTTCTTGACTCTTTGAATCCTTTAGGTTGCACTATATGAATCTTTTCTTTAAAATCACTATTTGGAAAAGTTGTTTTTATTTCCATTTGATGAAGTTTTAAATCAAATGAACTATTATGCCATAATGATCCTAAAAGAATCCTTAAAAAGAAATAGGTGAAAATGGCTCAATATAATTATTGTCTTCTTTCTAAGTAAAATCTTTTGAGATAAGTCTAACTTTAAAGCATTAAATCTTTCCTTTAAAATCCTTCTTGGTTGGCTCAATATAATTAATGTCTTCTTTCTAAGGAAAATCTTTTGAGATATGTCTAACTTTAAAGCATTCAATCTTTCATTTAAAATCCTTCTTGGTATTGCACACCCATTTGTAACTTATTAGTTTGCAATTTTCAAGAAGTTCAACTAGCTCGCATTCTTTATTGCGGGTGATAAAATGCATCTCTTCTTTTATAGCATCCATCCATATATATTATAAGACCTGTATATCTATTAAATTAAACTTATTTCAATAGACTTACCATCTAAATGTCTAGTTAAGTCCTTTAAGATTAGTCTAAGCTAACCAACATTTTCACATAAAAGCCTAACATTAGCACCAGAGCATTCCAAACCTAGTTCAATATAATAGTCATTACTTTACTATCATGACAAAATCTTTCATACAATATATACATTTGTCCATGTAGAGTATAATAAAGATGAATATGAAATAATTTATTATAATTCAACTAGAATCATATTAAAAATTCTAACCACAAAAAATTATGTAAAGATCGATTTACTACAATCTTGCACATAAAATTATATTTACATATATAAAAAATAAAGGTATGCATGCTTGTACATGAAATATATTTAATATTTATATATATTTGTATATAGAAATGTAAAAAATTTGTATGTATTTATGTAGTTTTTATGCATCTATCCATTAAGAAAAACAAGGTATCCAATGATGTTTTAATTTAAAAATCTCAGCAACTCAAGGTTTTTCTTTTTTCAACTTGAAATTGTATTGATGAAAGCACAATAATGATATTTTGCACAGCTACATGATCTTTTAAGTTTTGATGCTTCTTATTATATTCATTTTAGAAGGGCTTAACCCAAAAATAAATTGTATCTAATTCTAACAAATTATAATATAAAAAATACTAACTCTTATTTTAAATAATAATATTAAATTATCTTGCATAAAGTTTAGTTACTATTTATAATACACAGTTTAGTTACTATTTATAAAGCACAGTTTAGTTACTATATTTATATGACAATCATAGCTAGCAATTCATTAAAATTATTAATTAAATTAAACTTTTAATGAAGACTCATTAATCCATAAAATTTAATGCTGGCTCCTAACCTTATCTCCTATTATTTAAAGAAACAATATTCTTCTCCCCCAACTCCCTCCCCGATCTCATGTTCATACATCTCCTACTTTTCTCCTTTCCTTTGCCTCTTCTATTCTATTTACTTTTTTTTTGTTATATCCTTGCACTTCCACTCCAAATGAAGAGTCATTAATCCATAAAATTTAATGCATGGCTCCTAACCTTATCTCCTATTATTTAAAGAAACAATATTCTTCTCCCCCAACTCACCTCGCCTCCCCCACTCAAGTTCATACATCTCCTACTTTTCTCCTTTCCTTTGTCTCTTCTATTCTATTTACTTTTTTGCTGTTATATCCTTGCATTTCCACTCCAAATGTATCTTGGTTCCTTGAAATCTCATTTGGAAGATGATTTTTACTTAAGCATATCTTTTAGATGGATTTTAAAATTTCTGCCATCTTGATAGTGTTATCAACGTCATCGGAGCATATCTTATGATCGATAATATTCTCATATCAAACTCCACAAAACACCATGTATAGTCCTCTAAATCTAAATTTTTTCCTAGTCAAAACAAGTTTTTCCTATTATTTAAAAAAACAATATTCTTCTCCCCTAACCTACCCCACCTCACCGATCTCAGGTTCAAGCATTGTTATCTCCTACTCTTCTCCTTTCCTTCATCTGTTCGATTCTATTTACTTTTTTGGTGTTATATTCTTGCATTTCCACTCCAAATGTATCTTGGTTCCTTGAAATTAGTTTATACAGCAGTTTGCATCCTCATGTCCAACAAAAGCTATAAAGAATAAAACCCCAATTGAAGCTTGGAGTGGCATCAAACCTTTGGAAAAGGCATTTCAAAATCTTTGGCGAATTTGTTATGCTTGTATATCTTCTGAGAAGAGGACTAAGTTTGATATGAAAAGCAAAAAATGTACATTTATTGGTTATAATCATAATTCAAAAGGATATAGGCTGTATGTTGATCATCAGTAGAGATGTTAATTTTCAATGAAAAACTTCTTGGAATTGGGATGAGAAGAAAGTGCAGGAGCCACAGCTTGTGTTATTTTTAAAGGATCAAAGAGAAATCCAGAGATGCATGAAGAAACATCTGTACTGTCCCCTACAAATTCAAGTGCAGAATCTACTTCATCAGCTCCTTCTTCATCAGAAAGGCATCCAAGCATAATAAAAAACCAAGTGAAATATGTGTCATGCAATTTTTTAGCAATAGAATCAGAAAATTATGAAGAAGTTGAAAAGTAGGAAGTTTGGGTAAAGACAATGAAGGAGGAGATGCATATGATAGAGAAAAACAAAAATTGGGAGCTTGCTGACTGTCCCAAAGGAAAGAAAGTAATTGGAGTTAAATGGATACACAAGACAAAGTTCAACCAAGATGGAAGCATCCACAAGCGTAATGTAAGGCTAGTTGCAAAAGGATTCACACGAAAGCTAGGTATTATGTATTAACTTCTTTGAAACTTTTGCTCCAGTGCAAGGATTGAAATATGCTTTTCTAAATGGAGTATTGGAAGAAAAATATATATCGAGCAATCTCAAGGTTTCTTGGTGAGTGGGAGAGAATAAAGCTTATAAATTGAGTAAGACCTTCTATGGGTTGAAACAAGTTCCCTGAACTTGGTATGTTGAAATTGACAAATATTTTATCACAAGAGGTTTTCAAGGAAGCAAGAGTGAGTCCACACTTCACACATAAAGAAAGACAACCTAGTTCTTTTTGTTTCACTACATGTTGATGACATAATTTTTACTAATAATGATGAGAACCTAACTCAAGAGTTCAATAAAGATATGATGGAGACATATGAGACGAGTGATCTTGGTTTGTTGCACTATTTTTTTGGGAATTGAAGTGTCTCAAAAGAAAGATGGGGACTTCATTTCTTAAAAGAAATATGTAGAAAATATTCTCAAGAAATTTCAGATGCCTGAGATGCTTGATGCTTCAAAGTATAAAAGTCTAATTTGTAGTCTCTTGTATCTCACATCTACTAGAGCAGATATCATGTTTGTTGCAATTAATTGTACTTTCACAATACATGCTGGAGCCAGGTTAGATCCATTTTGGAGCTGCAAAGAGAGTTTTAAGATTTTGACAGGGAACTCTTGACCATGGGATCATGTACAAGGCAGTAGAAGACTCAAAATAGATTGACTACACTGGCAGCAATTGGGAAGGATGCCTTGATGACATGAAAAGCATACCTGGTTACCAACGCTGAGTATGTGATAGCAGCTAAAGCAACTTACAAGCTGTGTGGCTAAAGGATCCTTGATGACATTGGAGAAAAGCAGAAAAAAGGAACCATATTGCACTCTGACAACAAATTAGCCATACCAATTGAAAAAAACCCAGTCAATCATGATTGAATGAAGCATATTGCAATCAAGTATCACTTTGTTAGAGAAGTTGTTAAGAATGATGAGATTCAGCTTAGATATTGAAGGTTTGAGAAGCAACTAGTGAACATTCTTTCTAACCAAGGTGCTTCCAAAAGAGAAGTTTTGTTATCTAAGAGAGCTTCTTAGAGTAGTCCAGACAGTTCTATGGTAAAATGTGTTTTCTATTCTCTAGAAGTGTTTGGACTGTTCTAGAGTTTTCCCAAGAAGTCCTACAAATATTTGTATCAAGTGGCTCATTAAGCAATCAATGAAAGAATAGAAGTTGTAGAGTTTCCTGTCTTCATCTAATGAGCTATGTGGAAGCAACTCTCTCCTACAACTCTGTTTCCACTAAGAATTTTTACTATTTACTTTTTAAGTTCATATGCCTCCATCTAAGAATTTTTAATAAGAATTCTTGTAGCTATAGCACTAACGATTCTTGATACTTTCCTCAAATGCTGGAGATGGAAATGTCATAATAAGCAACATTTCAAGATCACATTCCTATTTGCATTCATGGTCCACGGATTGGTGTAACTTGTTAAGCCCAAACTTATCAAAAAAAGTGTGAATCTGATTTCACAACAGGGAAAAAAAAAAGAAAGGAAACATATAATTACTATAGATACATGTTTTTGCTTGTAAGCAAGAAGGAGATGCAATAACTATGAACTTAGAATACATTGGTAATTCAATATGGTGACAGTTGTAGGTATTTAAAATGTTTTGCAAATAATTTATTTTTTTGTAATGATTTTATAACTAATTTGATTGATATTATATTTATCAAAATTAGAAAAATTCAATAATTCAATAAATACCTTAATAATTAATATTGAAAACCATATATCATTTTGAACTATATTCCTATTTATATATTTCATGCAAAAACAGAGGGACACAAGTAGTTGGTCCACATATACATTTTAAACAGAAAATAAGCCTTCCAATATGATCTTATAATACTTCACAAGCCTTATATATTTTGTGGATCAAATATTTTCCTCTTAAACTTTTTTAAAACACAAATAGTGCAAACAAATATTGGCGTATATTAACATGTATGGCACAAATATACATGCTCCTGGGAATGAGTCAAAAGCATGCTAACAAAATTTGATATTTTCTAGCCATCAATGCACATGTAGCTACAAATAATTCCATTGATAACCAAGTGGTATTTATGCCAACCCTAATTTGTACATTTTGCAATACAGAGACGAAACAAATGTAGAAAGCTTTACTGCATCCAACTATATATGTGTCATATCTATGTTTATATATACATAGATACACAAAAGATTGAAATTTAATTTACATAAAATCAATAAAGAAAGAAAAAAAGGAAATGTTTCCATGTTTTAGTTTACAAGAAATTATCACAAAAATTGAAACAAATTGTGTGTATATGCATCGAACAAAGAAAAAATAATAAGACTTTCAAAATTTCTCATCTTTTATATAAAAAATAAAAGAAGTAAAGAGGAACATGAAAGGTTAACCTTGATGTTAGGCTTTAGATTGTTGGTCCATCTTTCTTGACACTGTTTATTGGTTCGCCCTTTTAGTTTTTCAGCTATGACAACCCACTGCTTTTGTCCAAGCTTCTTCACCAAATTAGTTAATAATCTACCAAAAAAATATTTTAAATAAAATGGCTCTATTATTTCGGGCTATTGATTTTCAAACAAAGAAGATAAAAATAAAAATTTCCCAATTACACATAGCCTTAGACAAAAGACTTTTTTCAAAAAAAAAAATCAAAAGAATTGTAATAAAGAGAGAAGACAAGAATTTTACCTACCTATCTTCTTTAGGAGTCCAAGCCATCCCAAAATTGGATTTTTTTTTTGGCTTGTTTCCAATTCCTGCATCAACTCAATCTGTTGATCCATCACCATCAACTACAAGTGATTGTTGATATGCTTCTCCTATAAAATGATTGTTTTGACTAGAAAAACTTGGCTAAGATTTAGATTTACAGGACCATGCATGGTGTTTTGTGAAATTTGATAAGAGAATATTATCGGTCATAGGATATGCTCCGATGACGTTGATATCACTATCAAGATGGTAGAAATTTTAAAATCCATCTAAGAGATATGCTTAGAGTGAAAATCATTACAAAAAAGTAAAATTATTTGCAAAACATTTTAAATACCTACAACTGTCACCATATTGAATTACCAATGTATTCTAAGTTCATAGTTATTGCATCTCCTTCTTGCTTACAAGCAAAAACATGTATCTATAGTAATTATATGTTTTCCTTTCTTTCTTTCTTTTTCCCTGTTGTGAAATCAGATTCACACTTTTTTTGATAAGTTTGGGCTTAACAAGTTACACCAATCCGTGGACCATGAATGCAAATAGGAATGTGATCTTGAAATGTTGCTTATTATGACATTTCCATCTCCAGCATTTGAGGAAAGTATCAAGAATCGTTAGTGCTATAGCTACAAGAATTCTTATTAAAAATTCTTAGATGAAGGCATATGAACTTAAAAAGTAAATAGTAAAAATTCTTAGCGGAAACAGAGTTGTAGGAGAGAGTTGCTTCCACATAGCTCATTAGATGAAGACAGGAAACTCTACAACTTCTATTCTTTCATTGATTGCTTAATGAGCCACTTGATACAAATATTTGTAGGACTTCTTGGGAAAACTCTAGAACAGTCCAAACACTTCTAGAGAATAGAAAACACATTTTACCATAGAACTGTCTGGACTACTCTAAGAAGCTCTCTTAGATAACAAAACTTCTCTTTTGGAAGCACCTTGGTTAGAAAGAATGTTCGCTAGTTGCTTCTCAAACCTGCAATATCTAAGCTGAATCTCATCATTCTTAACAACTTCTCTAACAAAGTGATACTTGATTGCAATATGCTTCATTCAATCATGATTGACTGGGTTTTTTTCAATTGGTATGGCTAATTTGTTGTCAGAGTGCAATATGGTTCCTTTTTCTGCTTTTCTCCAATGTCATCAAGGATCCTTTAGCCACACAGCTTGTAAGTTGCTTTAGCTGCTATCACATACTCAGCGTTGGTAACCAGGTGTGCTTTTCATGTCATCAAGGCATCCTTCCCAATTGCTGCCAGTGTAGTCAATCTATTTTGAGTCTTCTACTGCCTTGTACATGATCCCATGGTCAAGAGTTCCCTGTCAAAATCTTAAAACTCTCTTTGCAGCTCCAAAATGGATCTAACCTGGCTCCAGCATGTATTGTGAAAGTACAATTAATTGCAACAAACATGATATCTGCTCTAGTAGACGTGAGATACAAGAGACTACAAATTAGACTTTTATACTTTGAAGCATCAAGCATCTCAGGCATCTGAAATTTCTTGAGAATATTTTCTACATATTTCTTTTAAGAAATGAAGTCCCCATCTTTCTTTTGAGACACTTCAATTCCCAAAAAAATAGTGCAACAAACCAAGATCACTCGTCTCATATGTCTCCATCATATCTTTATTGAACTCTTGAGTTAGGTTCTCATCATTATTAGTAAAATTATGTCATCAACATGTAGTGAAACAAAAAGAACTAGGTTGTCTTTCTTTATGTGTGAAGTGTGGACTCACTCTTGCTTCCTTGAAAACCTCTTGTGATAAAATATTTGTCAATTTCAACATACCAAGTTCAGGGAACTTGTTTCAACCCATAGAAGGTCTTACTCAATTTATAAGCTTTATTCTCTCCCACTCACCAAGAAACCTTGAGATTGCTCGATATATATTTCTTCTTCCAATACTCCATTTAGAAAAGCATATTTCAATCCTTGCACTGGAGCAAAAGTTTCAAAGAAGTTAATACATAATACCTAGCTTTCGTGTGAATCCTTTTGCAACTAGCCTTACATTACGCTTGTGGATGCTTCCATCTTGGTTGAACTTTGTCTTGTGTATCCATTTAACTCCAATTACTTTCTTTCCTTTGGGACAGTCAGCAAGCTCCCAATTTTTGTTTTTCTCTATCATATGCATCTCCTCCTTCATTGTCTTTACCCAAACTTCCTACTTTTCAACTTCTTCATAATTTTCTGATTCTATTGCTAAAAAATTGCATGACACATATTTCACTTGGTTTTTTTATTATGCTTGGATGCCTTTCTGATGAAGAAGGAGCTGATGAAGTAGATTCTGCACTTGAATTTGTAGGGGACAGTACAGATGTTTCTTCATGCATCTCTGGATTTCTCTTTGATCCTTTAAAAATAACACAAGCTGTGGCTCCTGTACTTTCTTCTCATCCCAATTCCAAGAAGTTTTTTCATTGAAAATTAACATCTCTACTGATGATCAACATACAGCCTATATCCTTTTGAATTATGATTATAACCAATAAATGTACATTTTTTGCTTTTCATATCAAACTTAGTCCTCTTCTCAGAAGATATACAAGCATAACAAATTCCGCCAAAGATTTTGAAATGCCTTTTCCAAAGGTTTGATGCCACTCCAAGCTTCAATTGGGGTTTTATTCTTTATAGCTTTTGTTGGACATGAGGATGCAAACTGCTGTATAAACCGTTCTGCCCAAAAGCTCTTAGGTAAGCTTTTCTCAACAAAGTCTTTGAATCTCTTAAAGCTTTGAAAAGTCTCTGATTTTTCTTTTAAAAAATACACCCAAGTCATATGTGTATAATCGTCAACATAATTTGCATCCGGCCACGTATCGGTATGAATGAGCTCCAATTGTGCCTTTGTTCTTTATGTTCCCTGTTTGGGAAATGAAAGACAATATTGCTTGCCCAAGATACACCCTTCACATGACTCCATATCAACATTCATTTCAGGAAGTCCATTCACCTTATTTCTTTTTTGTTGAAGTAGCTTCAGCCCATGGAAGTTTAGATGGTAGAATTGTTTGTGCCATATCCAAGTTTCCTATGTGATATCACTTCTCAAACCCAAATCTGTTTCACATTTGTTGCGGAAATCAGATTCAATAAACAAATCAAACAAGAAACAAACAAAGGAACACCAAGAATTTACGTGGTTCGATCATGGTGATCTACATCCACGGGCAAGGCAAACAAAATTCCATTATCAAAAGAGAAGAAGAAGATTAGGTTACAGAAGTTTCACACGTATATATATACGCCCCAAAAAAATACTTCCATAAAATAAAACCCTAGCGGACCGGTTTGGTCCGGGCCCAACAAGAATATCGGGTCGGGTCAAAAAACCGGGCCCGATATATAAAATTCAAGACATATTTAACAAATCTCCACCTTGGCTTGAATTTAACAAACTAGAAGTCGAACATATTCTCCCAGCATCCCTAAGCCTACGTGAGCTAACTCGGTGTAGGAAACAAGGGATGCAACGAAAAACATATCCACTTCAGGAAACACAAAAATAGAACTTTCATTCACCTCGCCACCAAGCCCCAGAAGGAGCAAACCTCAAACAAGCATGCCAATCAAGTCCAAGCAATGCTTAAACTTGTTGGCGGGAACTATCTTGGTCAGCATATCAGCAGGATTGTCAGCAGTATCAACTTTCTTTACTGTAATATTTCTCTCAGTAAATGCCTCTCGAATAAAATGATACTTGATATCAATGTGCTTAGTCCTCTCATGATATGCTTGATTTTTAATCAAGCAAATAGCACTCTGATTGTCACAAAAGACAACTGAATTGTCTTCCTGCTTGAGCCCAAGTTCTTGAACAAGATTTCGTAACCAAATAGCTTCTTTTACTGCTTCTGCTGCTGCCATATACTCTGCCTCTGTTGTAGACAAAGCAACTGTTGACTGTAAAGTTGATCTCCAACTTATAGCCGAGCCAGATAATGTGAAAAGATAGCCAGTCAAAGATCTTCTCTTATCAATATCCCCAGCATAATCAGAATCCACAAATCCCACAACAGAAGTACAGTTAGAACTATTTCTATCAAACATTAGGCCCAATTTTGTGGAGCCTCTAAGATACCTAAGTATCCATTTCACTGCCTGCCAATGGACCTTTCCAGGATGTGCCATATATCTGCTAACCACACTAACTGCCTGCGCAATGTCGGGACGAGTGCATACCATAGCGTACATCAAGCTACCAACTGCACTGGAGTATGGGACAGGAGACATTGCAGCCTCCTCGACCTCTGACTGAGGTGAATGTATAGCTGAGAGTCTAAAATGTGATGCTAAAGGTGTACTGACAGGCTTAGAGTTTTGCATCCCAAACTTCTCAAGTACCTTCTCAATATATCTCCTCTGTGAGAGATATAACTTACCTGCTTTTCTGTCTCTCTGAATCTCCATTCCTAAGATCTTCTTGGCAGGACCCAGATCTTTCATTTCAAACTCCTTACTGAGACATTTCTTCAAGATCAACACATCTGTCATGTTCTTTGCAGCAATGAGCATGTCATCCACGTATAAAAGGAGATAGACAAAGGATTTATCTGACACCTTCCTGAAGTACACGCAACTATCATAGCTGCTCCTATGATAACCGCTCCGTATCATAAAACTGTCGAATCTTTTATACCACTGTCTTGGAGACTGCTTCAAACCATACAACGATTTCTTCAATCGACATACATGATCTTCCTTGCCTTCTACATAATAGCCCTCAGGCTGGGCCATATAAATAGTCTCCTCAAGCTCACCATGCAAAAAGGCTGTCTTCACATCGAGTTGCTCAAGCTCTAAGTCAAATTGAGCAACTATAGCCAGCAACACACGAATAGAAGTGTGTTTCACAACAGGAGAGAACACTTCATCATAATCAATTCCCTCCCTCTGATTGTAACCTTTAGCTACAAGTCTTGCCTTGCATCTACTAATTTCAACGCCTGGAATACCTTCCTTTTTCTTAAAGACCCATTTACACCCAATGGCTCTTTTTTCTTTAGGCAATGGCACCAAGTCCCAAGTCTGGTTCTTGTGAAGTGATTCCAGTTCTTCAGCCATAGCAACAGTCCACTTTCTGATTCCGAACAAGTAACAGCTTCAGTATAAGTAGATGGTTCCTGAATACCCATATCTTCTGCTGTCGTAAGAGCATAAGCCACCAGATCAGAAAACCCATATTTTTGAGGGGGTCGAATCTCCCTCCTTTCTCTGCCAGTAGCAATAGAGTATGGCTGCTCCACCTCATCTAGAGCTTCCTCATCTGAACTAGAATCAATAGTAACAATTTGCTCGCTCAAATCATTTTGAGAGCCTTTTTTCGAAGCTCACCTGAACCTCCACCTCATTTGTATCACTCTCATGGTTTCCTGCAGACTCATCAACAACATTCCTTTGATCTAGCATAAACTTTTCATTAAAAGTAACATCCCTACTAATAATGAATTTAGGTGAATTAGGTTCTATGCACCACAGACGATAACCCTTCACGCCATCAGCATAACCAACAAAGATACACTTCTTTGCTCTAGGTTCAAGTTTACCATCCTTAACATGATAGTAAGCAGGGCATCCAAAAACCTTTAGATTTGAATAATCACAAGGCTTACCTGACCACATCTCAAAAGGAGTCTTGCATTCAATTGCTGTTGAAGGAGAACGATTAACCAGATAGCAAGACGTGTTAACTGCTTCAGCCCAAAAAGCCTTTTCCATGCCAGCATTAGAGAGCATGCATCTTGCCCTCTCCAATAGTTCTGTTCATCCTTTCTGCCACTCCATTTTGCTGTGGAGTGTACCTGACTGTACGGTGTCGAACGATACCTGCATCTGCACAGAATTCATTAAAATCACCACCACAGAACTCAAGACCGTTATCGGTCCTCAGACGTTTGATCTTCTTCCCTGTCTGATTCTCAACAAGGGCTTTCCACTTCTTGAAGGTTTCAAACACTTCACTTTTTCTTTTCAGAAAATAAACCCAAACTTTTCTGGAATAATCGTCAATAAATGTCACAAAGTAAAGAGCACCACCCTTAGATGGAACCTGTGCCGGTCCCCATAAATCAGAATGTATGTAGTCGAGTGTACCCTTCGTTGAATGTGTGCCTGTACTAAAACTGACCTTGCACTGCTTGCCAAGAACACAGTGCTCACAGAAATCTAGTGAGGATGTCTGCTCACCACATAGTAAACCACGTTTACTCAAAACTGTCATGCCACGCTCACTCATATGGCCCAAACGCATATGCCACAATTTTGTTCTATCATCAGCAGAAACAGAATTTGCTGTGCCAATCGAAGAACCCATAACTGTGCTACCCTGTAGATGATACAAGTGATTCACCTTGTTTCCTCTCATCACAACTAGATTGCCTTTGGTGACTTTTAGAGCTCCACCTCCACCTGAGTACATACACCCAATGGAATCCAAACAGCTCAAAGAAATAAGGTTTCTCTTTAAGTCTGGTATGTGCCTAACTTCAGTCAAGGTTCTCACAACTTTGTCATGGCACTTAATCTGAACAGTACCAATTCCCACAATTTTGCATACTGCATCATTTCCCATAAAAACTGATTCACCATTCAATGGTTCGTATGTGGTGAACCATTCCCTATTTGGGCACATGTGATATGATGCTCCTGTATCCATTATCCAAACATCGTTTGAAAAACTAACAACAGAGCATGTCGTAAGAACTCTGTCTGACACACTAGACTCATCTTTCTCAGCAATATTCGCCGCATCTTGACGTTGACTACGTTGCTTATCCTTTCTCTTGAGCACAGGACAATCTGACTTGTAATGTCCTTTCTTGTGACAATAGTAGCACTCAACGTTCGTCGTATCTCCAGGTGGCCTAGATTTTGAACGACCAACAGATTTCTTTCTAAAAGCTTTATCCTTCTTCTTGGCCCTACCTCTCACGAATAAACCATCTGCCCTGTCTCCACTAGTATTTCCATTCAATTTTGTTCTCAATTCTGCAGAATTCAAGGATGCTTTAACATCCTCTAGAGTTATGGATTCACGTCCATAAAGCATCGAGTTCACAAAATTTTCGTATGAGGCAGGCAATGAGCATAACACAATCAAAGCTTGATCTTCTTCCTCGAGTTTAATATCTAGATTTTTCATATCCATAACAATCTTATTAAACTCATTCAAGTGTTCCTTAATAGGCGTACCTTCTCGCATCTTTAGGGTATAAAGACGCTGCTTCAAATAAAGTCTCGATGTTAAAGATTTCTTCATGTAGAGACTTTCCAGTTTCTTCCAAAGACCGGCCGCTGTTTCCTCATCTGCGACTTCTCGCAAAACATTGTCTTCTAGAGACAACTGGATCGCACTATGCGCCTTCTCATCCATCTCTTCAATCTCAGCCGTGGTCATGTCATCTGTATAATTATTATCCAGTGCCCTAACAGAACCCTCTCGCTTCAATAAAGCCTTCATCTTTATTCTCCATAATCCGAAGTTGTTCTGTCCATCAAATGGTGCAATCTGAAACTTCAAAGATGACATCCCAAGAATTCCTAAGAACGAAACGATCTTTCCGTTTGGATTGAAGAAGAAGAAGAGATCCTTGGAACAGCTTCACGGACGGAATAGCGTCACGGACGGAACAGAGGAGGCTGAAATCCGGTGCAAAAGCCCTAGCTTTTGGATGGTGAAGAAACCCCTCGACGCTTTGATCGGTTCCGGGAGTTCTTTCATCAAGATGGCAATCAGAAGGGTTGGAACAGCCACACCGATCAGGATCTTGACAACGGGTTTTAATAGGGAGTCCTTGGGCTCTCCGTCGACGAAGACTACGGCTCCTCTCTGTATGGGTGGAGAGATGTCCCCTCTCTAGGGCTGAAACGGATCGGGAAGCCCTCTTCGAGGGGGGCTTGAAAGCGAAGAGGGATCTGAAACCGTACTTGGCGAGGATCGACCGGACCTCGAGACAGTCCTGATTCCGCCTTTCAATTCGATCTGCTCTCTGGTCTCCAAGTCTCTCGTCCTGGTCTCCTTCGAGGGCTATGATGGGAGAGAGGCAGATCGCGCCGCGGCTCTTCCTGCAAGGTTAGGGCTTCAAGGCCGTAGCGAAGACAACGATGGAAGATCGGGTGGTGCACCCACCACGAAGGGACAGGGCAAACGGCCTTTCAGGACGCGACCGCGAGAACAGCGAAAGCAGTCCAAACGGGAGGCACCATGCTGGGTATAAAATCGGCCTGTCCCGGCCCGGCGCAGAGATAGAGCAAGCAGAGGATCCGTCGGAAGAAACAAAGGAGGCGGCTGGGTGGCGCTAATGCCTCTGCAGCGGATCATCTCCTCTCTGCTAGTCAACCCTCTCTTTCCTCACCTTTTAGGACAATGATGGGAGAAAGGTCAACAAAGGAAGCAGAGAAACCAACAAAAGAGCGGTCCCTGCTCTCTTCCAATAGGTCAAAGACTCGTGGCGGCCATCTCTGTTTCGTCCGTGAAGAGGAAAAACAGAGGAGGCGGCAGGCGGTAGATTAGGGAAAACTCTTTTCTCTTTTTTTTTCAACAAAATTGTTTCCGAACCATGGCTCTGATACCAGTTTGTTGCGGAAATCAGATTCAATAAACAAATCAAACAAGAAACAAACAAAGGAACACCAAGAATTTACGTGGTTCGATCATGGTGATCTACATCCACGGGCAAGGCAAACAAAATTCCATTATCAAAAGAGAAGAAGAAGATTAGGGTTACAGAAGTTTCACACGTATATATATACGCCCCAAAAAAAATACTTCCATAAAATAAAACCCTAGCGGACCGGTTTGGTCCGGGCCCAACAAGAATATCGGGTCGGGTCAAAAAACCGGGCCCGATATATAAAATTCAAGACATATTTAACAACATTGAAACTTGATGGGAAAATTTATATTCTTTTCCATTTTCACATAAGCAATCACAAGATCTTTTTTCTTTCTGTCATATATTGTTCAGTCCCCATCTTCAAAATAAAAACTATAGCCTTTCTGCATAAGTTGACCAATGGTAAGTAGATTTTGGTTTAGTTCAGGAATAAGCAAAACATCACAAACAAATTTAGTTCCCTTCTTAATTTCAATATAGCAACTCTTCCTTTTCCTTTTGATTGCACAATTTCCCCATTTTCCAACCGTACCTTAGGTGTAACTCTAGTATCCACACCAAGAAATATTTTCTCATTTCTTGGCATATGATTGCTACTGACACCATCAGGATAGAAAATACTATCTTCTTCTTTAGAGATTGATCCACATTATCATCATCGTCATCACCATCTTTTCATTCAGAAAAATTAGTTTGATTTTCAATTTAAGCCAACAATTTTTCTCTACATGTCCAAACTTTTTACAGTGATGGAATTGGGGCTTTCCACGAAACCAACAACTTTGATGTTGTATAATTTGATTTTTTACAAATGATTCAGGGACGTGTAAAAGCCATACCTTTTGTGATCTCCTTTTGTCTAGTCATTTTTTGAATCATTTGTCTTGTAAAATTTGGGAGATTTGAAGGTAAGTTTTGTCTAGAAAGCACTCTACACATATTGATCTCCTGGTCTTAGCCTTCTTTGTTCGAGAGATTCTAGTCAATTGTTCAATTGACAAAGTGCTGACATCTTCAGACTCATCCATAGCAGTAACAATAGGATCATATATTTTTGGCATGCTAATCAAAATCTTTTCAACAAGCATTTGATCTGTTATATTTTCATCATAAGTCCACATTTGGTTAACAACTTCAATGACTCTTGAAAAATAATCTTTTATGGATTCTATCTCCTTCATTCTGAGATTTTCAAACTCTCCATGTTAAGTTTGCAATTTGATAGTTATTGCCCTTCCATCACCTAGCAACTCTCGTTGCAAAATTTCCCATGCCTCCATGGATGTCTTAGCTCTAATAATTCTTGGAAAAGTAAGCTGATGGGACTGCATTCTAAGTTTTCAAGAGAGCATTAGCATCAGTCATTCTGTTCGCTTCAAGCTTCGCCTTTTCTGTGGCTGAAAGTTGACTTTCATCTGCTGGTTCATCATATCCTTCAGCAAGAATGCTCCAAAGCCCTTCTGACAGCAGCAATGTCCTCATTTTTGACCTTCCAAAACTCATAATTTTCCCCTCCAAAGATTGGAATAATCGAAAGCCAAACACTATTGTTTTTGCCTGAAGAAAAAGCCAAACTTGGCTTGATATATTCTGCTTCTGATGATGAAAAACGCCCCAGCTATGTTATCAAAACTCTGCTCTGATGTTAATTTGTTGGTTGGTTAGATGGTAAAAGCAAACTGATGCAACTCTGTTACACAGAAACAGAGTGCTATTCTTTCATTGGTTACTTGATTAGCCATTGAATACAAATATATGTAGGACCTCTTGAGAAAATTCTAGAACAATTCAAACACTCCTAGAGAACAGAAAACACTTTCTATTATAGAACTATCTGAACTCTACAATCAGTTCTAGGCAACATTTAATGAGTATTGACTAGATTTAAGAAAGTGCATTACAACCCAACATAAGAATTCTTCAATAGAATGAGAGTGTTGATGTTACCTGACTGGATGCTAAAATATAAGTAAATGCTACGAACTGACCGTGGTGACTTCATCTATGTAGATGGGTTCTTGGACGGAGGAGGAAGAATAATAATTCTATCCCATATGGAGTTGGGCAATAGATGGGTTGAAATGGCAAAGAGACTGCCAGGAAGAACAGAAAATGCTATTAAAAATCTCTGGAATGCAACTAAACGCAAGCTAACAGCTCGGAAGCTATGGAAGTCCAGATTATCCCAAAAAACCCCCTGTTGCAAGAATATATTAAACGCTTGGAGGATCCATCATTAGATGCAGCATCGATGCTTGCAGAACTAAACCAAAGCCAGGAGAGTGGATGTAACAGTGATTCAATGGCATCGGTAAACTTAGCAAGCATGCCCGCAGTCGGATCTAGTGCATGCAATGACAGCAACGCACACTTATTCAACCAGGGCACGCCAAGCTTCCTATCTCAAAACTCCATTAGAAGCTTCACTCAGCCATCAGCACCAGCTGTACCTACTGGATACCAGGTGAACAATGCAACAATAGTTCGATGGTACCGTGATGGGAGTCAACAGTAGCGTGGCTGCTACTGGACTAGGTATGGGTAAGAGCTTGTCCTCCACCAATTCACCGAGCTTAGTCTTGCAAAACTGCATCCAAAGCTTCGAACGGGCCTTAGTAGCTGCAGCTTCTAATGGTGACATGGAAACTGGATGGAACAACGGTTCAATCGCATCGATGGCCCTCGCAAGCATGCCTGATTTCATGTTCGGAGAGGTGCGGCCAGGTTTTATTAGGCAAGAAGTTCAACCTCAGAAGTAGTAGCATCAACTGGACATCAGAGTGGATACAACAATGGTTTGATCGCACCAGCAACTGTCACAAGCATGCACAATATGGGAGAAGACGATGTCATGGTTTTGTTTGCCCCCAATGCACCAAGTTCTCTCTTGGAAAATAACCTCCAAAGCTTGGAACAGAAAACAACAGCAGCTACTCCAAATAAATGGCAAGAGAGGGGATGTAACAATGGTTCAATGGCATTAATGACCCTCACGAGCTTGCCTGCTACCAAAGCTGTAACCCCCCCCCATAAATTATCACGGGGGATCGTAACTCTTAGTAGCATCCCGGGGAAAACCTTCTTGGCGTTTAGACTTTTGACATGACGTTTAGGCCCTTTACTTGACGAACGCCCTGACTTGACGATTGAATGGCCTAGTCGTCGCGTCTTTTGAGTGCACCGAAGCGTTGCATTAGGGGATTATTTATATGATGGAGGGGGGACTCCCTCCATCATCCTGGCGTTCGCTTCCATGCTTCCATCAAGTAATCCCCTGATCAAGAGAGAGAGAGAGTGAGAGAGAGCATGAAACAGAGAGAGCGTAAGAGAAAGAAAGAGACAGGGAGACAGTGAGAGAGAAAGAGCGAGCGTGAGAGAGAAAGAGACAGCGGGAGAGAGAGAGAGACAGAGAGAGAGAGACAGAGAGAGAGAGCGAGAAGGAGCCCGGTCGTCCCCCTTGGTTCAGGCCCGGCGGCGTGCGCCGCCGCGGGCCTGATGCTTGACCGGCGACCCCGCCGGCGCCGGGGGAGGCGTCCGGCGGGGTGGTGGTGGAGAGAGAGAGGAGAGGGAGGGCCAATTGGCCCTCCTCTCGCGCGGTGGCGGAAGCCGAACCGGCTTCCGGCTTCCGTCGGTTGGTTCGGGCCCGGCGGCGTGCTCGCCGCCTCACCGGGCCCGAGATTGGCCTGTCGCCTCCACCGGCGCCGGGCGTGCGTCCGGTGGAGGTCCGGTCGGCCATGGTGACCGGCCGTGCCGCCGGCACAGTTCCGTGCCGCGCGAGGAGTTAGAGAGAGTGAGAGAAATTGAGGGAGAAGGAGGGGGTTTGGCGGCCGGCCGCGGTGGCGGTCGGCCGCGGCGGCGGTCGGCCGCGGCGGCCGGCTCTGGCCCGGCCACCGGCGGCCGGGCCGCCCTCAATTTGGCCGGCGGCGGCCCCGGCCGCCGGCCATGTCCCGTTCGGTGAAACAGGGGATCGGGTGGGATTTGGTTTGAACCGGGCCGGCTGGGCCGGCCGGTTCAGGCCTTTTGGGCCGTGTAGTGGGCTGACTTTGGGCTAGATTTTGGGCCCTGTATCGGGCCGGGATTAGAAAAATAATTATATGGCTAGAATCTGGGTGAATTCTAGTTTCTTGGGGTATTCTTACTTCCCCAATCGGGTGTGTGTAGTGAGAGATATTCGAGCCCAAAGTAGGGCCTGTGAACTAGTCTGGGTAGAAATTCTAAGGGTCATTTTAATATTCCTTGCTAATCAATTAATTGTGTAAATAATCCTGTAGGTGCTCTAACTAGCTTATTTATACCTGTTGGATTGCGTACTGAGGTAAGTAAGCCAGTTATCAGTTTATTAAATAATTTGTTTCAGGATATGCATAGTTAAATTGTGAATTGTGATATGAAGAATTGTTATTGGCTAAATTTGTAAGTAGATGAATATTATGAATACATGGTTGTTTATGTACTATGATTTCATGTGTGGATGCTATGCATGAAAGATGCAGTTGCTATGCATGAGAGATGCAGTTGCTATGCATGAGAGATGCAGTTATTATGACATTGATGTGATGTATTACAGGCAATTGTTCAATAGGTATAATCCATTGTTTATGCAATATTGTGTTGTTATTGATATGATGAGTGCATGAGATGTGAGGTACTATTATGTGTCGCCGCGGTTCTCCTTTATCATGTCATACCCTGGTATTTCGACCCTACTTCAATAGGGGGGATACTTGTTGGTACACTATGGTATTTCGACCCTACTTCAGTAGGGGGGATACTTGTTGGTACACTATGGTATTTCGACCCTACTTCAGTAGGGGGGATACTTGTTGTATACTATGGTATTTCGATCCTACTTCAGTAGGGGGGATACTTGTTAGTATACTATGGCATTTCGACCCTTTCAGTAGGGGGGATGCCTGTTGGTACATTATTGAGATATTGCAGGGCCGTGGGTCACATTTATAGTTACCATTGAGAGTATAAACAGTGGGTTTACCTATATAGTATAATTGAGCGATTATGGATGCAAATGATTGGTATTATATTCATAAGTGCCGCCGCGGTTCTCCTTTGCTATGGCCATACACATCTGGAGGATGTGCTCAGATGAGGCATTGCAGGGCCGTGGGACACGCATGATATAATACTTACATTGCATAATGGAGTGATTGTGAATGCAAAAGAATGAATTATATCGATATGTGCCGCCGTGGCTCTCCTTTGTTATAGGGCATTGCAGGGCCGTGGGACACATATGATATAATATAGCAATGATGTTTGAGTATTTGTGGAATGCTTTATATGCACTGATAATTTGCTATGATATAATACAACAATGATGAGTGCAATTGATTTGAATTATATTTATATGTGCTGCCGCGGCTCTCCTTTGTTATGGGGCATTGCAGGGCGTGGGACACATATGATATAATATAACAATGATGGGTATACTTACATGGCATGTTTGAGTAATTGAACAATGTTTAAGCATGCAAATCATCTATGTGTTTATTGATTATCATGCTATGATTGGACTGCATAACATGGTTTACTTACTGAGTGTAATCTCATAAAAATATTATAATGTTTTTGCTACAGGACCATGAGATTTGAGAATAACATGTTGGAGTGATGGACCTCAACTCAAATAAAATATAGATTTTTGTCTTATTGCTATACCAGTGTATTTATGTGTAAGGCTTGATGCCCAGACTATGTTATTGTGGTGTGTAAGGAACCAAGGTTCGTTGTAGCTTCTATTTAAAATAAAGTGGATTCATATGTTGATGTAACCCCAGTAATGCTTATGTGTAGGGCTTGTAGCCCAAATCTTTAGTTATGGTTTGTATTAAAGTCATGGACTTGAATGATATATAGGTTGTTGCTTTTCTTGAACTCAGTGTCATGTTTCGGGACGCCTTGCGTGCTCAGCACGCGGCGGGTTGTCACCCTAGCTCAAAATTTTTGGGTTTGGGGCGTGACAAAAGCCAATGTAGAAAAAGACGATCAGAACTCTTTCAATGCCTCTTTGGATTATGATGACATTCCTGATCTAATGTCCACACATTGGTTGCCTGATGGCAACGATGGCATCAGTTGCACCAATACTGATTCTATTAGTTACATCCAAGCTTCGACGTCAACAATGGTGGCAGCATTTGCCGGAAATCCTGAGAGTGGATGCATCAGTAGTCCTCCTTGTTAACTTTTTTCCGTTTAAAAGAGAAAAGTTAAAAAATAAACAATAAAGGACCCATACGAGCAATTAATATAATGCTCGCATGGGACGTTCTCTGAGGTTTAATTTTTTGCAAAACGTTCGAGCGTTTGCTCGAGCATTCTGATTTTTCCTCTGTTCGAAAGTAACAGTAACAAAGGCCAAAAATATATATATATATATATATATATATATGGATGGATAGGCTAAAGAAATAGAGTTGTAAGGATTCAAATCCTAAAAGCTTTGTCCTATTATTTTAGATTGCTGTTTTAAGAGCTTAAAGTTCTACATCTGGTAAAAGGTTTTTTATTTAATTATTTTTATGATTATATTTTTTTTTGGGCATCTGAGGTTTCATTGGGTTGCACCTCCATTCAATCGTGCTTGTGATAGGAGGATCGGATCGAGCCGGATCATTGTACTTTGGGGACAAATCATCAACAACCCGCACGAAGGGACGAAAACTTGTCCTTAGGGCATTGTCTAACACGCCTTGACAGCTAGATTTTTTTTAACTTTAGTTTATATTTTGAATTTAAATTTTTGATTAATTTTCTAGCATTTTCTAGAAAAGAATTTTTGCAAAAGTCAAAAAAAAAATTTTAACAGCTAAGGACAAGATTTCCTATCATTAGAAATTGCTAGATTTTATTATAAGTATTTTTTAAAAAAATCTTATTTTGAATTTGTGGAGAAGCCTTAGAATTAATTTTGAATTTAAAATTTAAAATTCAAATTCAAATTTGAAATTCAAATTTTGAAATTAAAAAAAAATTTGAAACTTAAATTTAAAATTGAATTATTTAAGTTAATTTTGCCTTAGTGGTTAGTTTCTAGATTTAATTCTTTTAAATTTAAATTTAAAATCTAGAAATATCTAAAAAATCACTAATTTAAAAAATTTAAATTATAAGGCTAAACCTTCAACTTTTTGTTGTGCAGAACGAATTAAGCAACCAACTTACTCAAAATGGGTTTCGATCATCTTAGTACAATCAAACCTAAAAAATTTAATGAATCATTCTTTAGGAGGTGGCAAAGCCAAGTGAAATACTGGCTTACCACTTTAGGCCGATTTTCTGCCATAGAATTACCAGATCCTAAATCTAATACTCAACAAGGTTCTTCTAGTATAGTTGATACTTCCTTTTCATCAACATCAAAAACACCCCAAGAAATAGATTTTCATTGTAGACATAGAATTTTAAGTGCTCTATCTGATAATCTTTATGATGTCTACCTTCCTACAAAAATTGCTAAGGAACTTTGGGATGCCCTTGAGGCTGAATATGAGATGGATGATGCTGGTCTAGATAGATTCACCATCTCAAAATTTTGAAAGTACATAATGGTAGATTCCAAACCTATTAGTATTCAAATTCATGAATTCCAAGATTTTCTTAGAAAGTCTGAGTTGACTGGCTGTAGTTTTTCTGAAAACTATAAGGTCCAAGCCTTAGTAGATGCCCTTCCACCGTCTTGGTCATCCTTTACTCAAGAGCTAAGCTATAAGCAAGGTAGCTTGACCCTAACAGAAGTGATTAACTCTATTAGGATTGAAGAAGAACACCGGCTTAAGCTTAATCAAAATCAAAAGACTGATCTTGGACCTAAAATCAATCTGACCGAGTCAAATCCAACTCCAAATCAATTCAAACCTAAGGAAAAGAATTTTAAGAAGAAGAAATTTCAATCTAGATCTAATCAATCATACAAACCTCCTCATAACCGATCAAATCAGAACCGACCAAATCAAAAGTCAAAAAATTATAAAGGCACATTCTATTTTGTGTGCGGAAGGACAAATTATGTGGCGAAGGACTGCTACCACTGAAAGACTGAACCATTGAGGAAATCATCTAAATCACAAGTTAGATATGAATTAGGTGTAGGGCTCCTCTTTAAGTCAAGTCGGACCATTGAGGAAATCATCTAAATCACAAGTTAGATATGAATTAGGTGTAGGGCTCCTCTTTAAGTCAAGTCGGATTTGAAATAAGAGTAAAGCTCTTTTTTAACCTAAGTCTGGCTCAAATTAGGAGCAAAACTCTTCTTTAACTTGAGTCAGACTCAAATTAGAAGCAAAACTAATTTTAGATCAAGTTAGATTCGAATTAAGAGTAGGGATCCTCTTTAGCTTAAGTGAGACTCAAATTAAATGCAAGGCTCCTCTTTAGGTCAAGTCAAGCTTGATTTAGGAGTAGACTCTTTTTTGGCTTGTGTTAGGCTTGATCTAAGATCAAAACTTTCATTTGGTTTGAGTTTGGCTTGATCTAGGACTAAGGATCTCCTTTAAAATGATTTAGGAGTAGAGCTCCCCTTTGAGCTGGTTTGAGCTCAATCTAAGTGTAGGGCTCTCTTTTAACTCAATTCAAGAGAAAAACTCTCCTTCGAGCTAATTTGAGCTCAATTTGAGAGTAGAACTCCCTTTTAGCTCGTTTTGGCTTAATAGAGGAGTAAGGCTCCCCTTTGATTCGATCAAGTTTAATGTCGAAATAAGGCTCTTTTTTGACTCAATCTAAGAGCAGAGTTTTTTCTTTAACTAGATCTAAGAGCAAGGTTCCTTTTTGAGCTGGCTCAAGCTTGATCCAAGAGTAAGACCCCTCTTTGTCTTGATCGAACTTGATCTATGAGTAAGGATCCCTTTTGACTCGATCTAGAAGTAGAGCTCTCCTTTGAGCTAGCTTAGGCATCTCATAGTTGTTAGACCCGGCCCGAACATTGATCCGGCCAAGGGATTGGGTCACCGGGTCACTGGTTCAACCATTGGGTCATCGGTTGAACCATCGATCAATTATTTTAATATAAAAAATATATTTATATTAATAAAAATTATTTTTTAATAAAATAAACATATGAATACTAATTTTTATAATCTTCTTTTTTTAGAAAGACATCTTTTTTGGTATCTTATTTAATCTCTAAAATTTGCTTACTTTCAATCTGCATACTCATTTAGCATGATTTAATTTTTTCTTAAAAAAATTAAAAAAATTCTTTCCGAGTTTCCTTTATTTTCATCATTTTCTCTTAATGTCTCTACTTTTCTATCTTGATTCCCATAAAATTTTTATATTTTCATCTTTTTTTTCTTTTTTATTCTCTTCTCATCAATGCTCTTCTTTGCATGATCTCCTTTTCTTTCTCTATAAAACTTGTGAGCATCCCAATGAAAAAAAAGTTGCCATAAACTCTCAGGATTTTGAAACGCCAAAGGCCAGAAAATTTGAAATGGCATTGATAAACCTGTGACCTGGTTCAGGCTGGGTTGATCGGTTCACGAGTGAACCGAACAGGTTGACCGGGTTATTCTGGGTCTCTTACATATTTGGTTTTATGTTAGAATCGGATCGGCTTAGCCTTCGGGTCCCGGTTCAATCGGCCATCCGGTCCATTTTAACAACTGTGAATCTGAGAGTAGGACTCCTCTTAGGCTAGCATAGGAGTAGAATTCCATTTTTATGCTCGATCTTAAGAGTAGGACTTCCCTTTAAGGCTTAACCTAGGGCTACTTTTGGGCTTGGATTTGAGCTTGAGCCTCTTCTGGAGTTAGGCCCTTTCTAGATTTAGGCTTAGGGTACTTCAAAACACTAAGGCTATGATGTCTTGGTTGAAAGAGTAGTGCCCTAAAAGCCAATTATGTAAGGACATTTTTGTAATTTTTTTAACTCATGTATGATATTTTATCAATTAAAAGGTATTTTTTTGATTCATCATATGTTGTATCTTATATTTATTAAGATTATGATGAACCCCATAAGGTTAGGGCAATGGAATTAGGGTTATGATGAAGTTCATAATGATGAGACCTAAGTTCCTAAAAACTCTAATCTAAAATGTTCCCAGTTGAAGGATCATCGAGTCGGAGATTGATGATACCGGTAAGACTGACACATTCTATGTATGCTCAATAAAGAGGGTGGTTGGTCTCATAGCCACTTGTGTAAAGACACTAATACAAGGATGTGGGTGCTCATTAGGGTATGAGTTCACTGAATTGATCCACTTTGAGAACATCTTATGGAGATCTTACTTACTTGTCAAAAGATAGTATTCTTAGTGGGAGTTGTGCAAGTGATCCTTAGACCTGAGATTGCCATAGAATCTTATGCACATGAATCTATGTTTTAGTTCATACTCATTCATAGCTAAGTCATGTACAGGGTGTTCATGGATATAAAGGATTGTGTATGAAGGTTATGAGTAGGTCAACAAGGAATCGATCATTCCTAGTAAGAGGAAAAGTAATCCCATGTAATCTCATCATATGATGACTCAAGAAGTCTTTGATCAAAGCAAAATGAAATTAGAATAGGTTTCTAATTTTTTATTTATCGAGTCTTTATTATTAATTTGAGATTCAAATGAATAAAATGTTAGGGTTTGACTTTTTTTCATACCCATCACTTATTCGGGATAAAGAAAGATCGAAGGATTGAATTGCACAGTAACTTGCCACTTAAGGGTATTTTGGTAATTTCATCAAATTTCTCATCTTCTAGGTAGACATGATACATTGCTATATGTCAATCTTGTCTTGTAGGTTTTCATGAATTAAATTTATTTAATTCATGAGTCAATTTGAAAGATGGTTCAAATTGATAACTAGGGTTAGCACAATCTGATCTAATTCGATAAGTCAGTTTCTAATCGAACTAAATCGACTTAAACCTAAACCTACTGCTGGCTAGATGAGGAACCCAATGGGTCACACACATAAGGGAATTGGTCAAAGAATCATTTTAATAAGATTAATTAATTCAATTTGTTAGCCAATCAGCATGCTAGCACATGTGGCTAACTATCGCTCCAATTTGGGTCGAAATTGATTTGAACCGGCTTAATTAATTGATCCAAATTAATTTTAGAATTAATTTGGGATAACCTCTGACCTGATCAACCATTTATTGGATTGGATAAGGTTGAATTAATAGAGTCCAAGAAATATAGGACTCTCGGAAGGAAAACTATGCACGTGCAGAATTTTCAAGAGGCGCCTAAGAGTCCTTCTGATTTAAGGTACTAGGAGGCACATCTTTTTTTTGGGATTTATAGGTCCATTAAACGTGAAGAACCTTATCTAGATATTATTGTATTGGATAAGGTTGAATTAATAGAGTCCAAGAGACATGGGACTCTCGAAAGAAAAACTGTGCGCGTGCAGAATTTTCAAGAGGCATCTAAAAGTCCTTCTGATTTAAGGCACTAGAAGGTGCATCTTTTGAGGATTTAAGAGTCCATATAAACATGGAGAACCTTATCTTGACACATAAAAAAATCAGAGGCTATCTGATGGGATGCCAAAAGCATCCAATCAGGTGTGGCGCGCATAGGGAGAAAGGTGCAGAAAATTATAACGATGTATCCCTTGATTCAAATTGAAATGAATTTAAAAATTTTATATCCTTTCAGAGGACGTGGAATGGGTTGTATCCCTTCATTTGACGTCTTCTCATTCACTATTTAAAGGGGGTGGCACATATGGGATTGCATCGGATAATTTTTAGCAATCCTTATTAAGACAAGAGTCTTCTCTTTCCCTCTCCCCTTCCTACAAGCCTTAGTCAATTTAGGACAACTCTTTTCGTAGCCTATACAAGTTTTATTAGGCTTAAGAAAAGGGTAAAAAGGGTCCTAAGAGCCAAGCCAAGAAGTCAAGAAGCCAAAAAGAGGTTTAAGTCAAGTTCGTGAGCATATCTTTGATCTAATTCTCGTGTGGATCACCATTGGAGGGCAAACACTTGGGCGCCTAGTGGAAAAGATTGGATAACCGCTTCCTTCTTTCTTCACCAAGTACTAAGGTATGTTCCTCTACATATATGTTACATTTTATGACTAATTAATTATTATAATCAAGGGGTCTTGGGTCTAAGGTTTTGGTTGATTAGGTTTTCAAGGTTAATTTTTTTTTGAAATCCAGCCTTCCGCTGCATGACCGGAACCCAATATTGGTATCAGAGCCACCTTGATTAATTCAATTAGTGGTCCATAATATATTGATTACATGAATGATTATGTTATGCTTTTAGCATGATTTGTTTTATTATGTAGAGTTATAAAATTTCTTGTATTAGAACATGCCTCCTGAGCCTCTATGCTTGCGGTGTTTTGCATAGATTGGCCCAAGGGACTAATGAGCTATGGCTGGACGTATTCTAATTAATGAGAAATTTTACTTAAGATTATAATTTTAAAATTGCATTGAATGTATGCAGGGTATGATATTATTGTTATGCATACTAAAAAAAGGATGTACATGAGACCATCAAAGCCCTCCTAAAAAATTATATTTAGTCGTAGTGTGATAGAATCATAATACAAATCCTTTTAGGGTTTGATTAATCAATTGGTGTCTAGAAAAGTGGTTCTGGAAAGGTAAAGAGATCGTGGTTTTTAATTGGTTCTGTTGACTGACCTGACCAATTAAATTGGTGTCTAAGGAAAGCAACGGGAGGACCCCCACCTCTCTCCCACTTAACTGGCCAATTTGATTGATTTAGACCTTGAATTGGAAATGATATATTGATTATGAACACTATCTAATGCCTTCCTTCATACTAAGATAAATTTATGATAACAACTATAGTAGGTTTGTTGTGCAACACAAGGCCTACTCTAGGGTTAGATATGAATCGTCTTAGTGCATTTAATGCTTTATAGCATGATTAGTGGTGTTGCTTTATTGTGTAACACAAGGGCAATATTATTCAATCATGACTATATGAAAATGAAGGGTTTGACTAAACTAAGACATTATAGTTTGTTGTCTAACACAAGGCTATAAGTATCTTAGAGGCAGGTGTTATGTTGAGAGTTGCATGGGTTGCAATTGGAAAGGATATTTTCTACCCTTGAACTCATGAATGTTTGTTGTATAACACAAGATATTTATGACGAATTGAGATCTCAACCCCACTAAAGAAACCCTGGTAGGGTTTTCTCGCTTACCATAGGTGAGGGTTATGGTATTCATGATAAAATAGTGGGAGATACAATTAGATTGATAAATCCTTGTCTAGTTGTGGACATCATTATGAGTGGTCTGCTTATGTATTGTTCATTACTTTTAATGTAGATTAAAATGTTATGGCTTCTACTTTATCACTGCGGGGCATTTTAGATGCCAACAAGTTGACTGGTCTAAATTATGTGGACTGGTTGAGGAACTTGAGAATTGTCTTAACTCAGGAAAAGGTTTCCTACATCCTCAACTCTCCTAATCCAGATTCGATCGGAGATGATGCTACAGAGGAGGAACGAGCCACATATAAAAAGTGGCAGAATGATAGTTTGACTGTTAAGTGTATCATGTTGGCCTCGATGACCAATGAATTACAGAGGCAACATGAGGAGCGGGAACCTCAATCCATATTGCTCAATCTTAAAGAGCTTTATGGAGAGCAAAGTAGGGCTACTCGATATGAGATTTCGAAGCAGTTGTTCCGTGCACGTATGAGTGAGGGCTCATCCGTTCAAGCTCATGTTTTAAAGATGATTGACTTAATCATACGGTCAATTAGGGTTTGTAATGGATGGAGAGCTTAATCAGGACTTGATCTACAATCACTCCCAGACTCCTTCTCGCAGTTTGTCATGAACTATCACATGAACAAACTAAATATTTCATTACCTGAGCTGTTGAATATGCTCAAGACAGCTGAGAGTCACTTCAAGGGTGATAAGGCTCATATTCTTCTAGTTGATAGGAAGAAGAAACAGGCAATGAAGAAAGGTTCAAAAGAAAGAGGAGCCTTAAAAGTAGCATGCAAAAGAGGAAGAAGGCAAAGAAGCCTTCTGTTGATCGAGCATGTTTTCACTGCAGCAAGCAGGGACACTGGAAGAAGAACTGTAAGATATATCTTACAAGTTTGAAGCAAGATGCTGGTGAAGAAGCATCAAAAGGTTTGTACATGATACAAACTAATTTATCATTGAGTTCTTCAGTTTCTGACTCATGGGTATTGGATACTGCATGTGGATCTCATATATGCAAGTCATTGCAGAGACTACAAAGAGTTAGAAATTTGAAGAATGGTGACTTCAAGCTCTATGGCGCGAGTGGAGAAGCCATTTATGTTGAAGCTGTGGGCACCTATTTGTTGTTATTACCTTCTAGCAAGATATTGGAATTAAAAAACTGTTATTATGTTCCAAATATTATTAGAAATATTATTTTGTATCCTTGTTATTAGAACAAGGTTTTGAAATAAATGTAAAGAGCAATGGTTGCTCTTTCTTTTATTCTAATAAATTGTTTGGACATGGTTTGTTTAATAATGGTCTTCTAATTCTTTTGCTCAATGATAAAGTTTTGCTTGTTGATAACAAGAAAAGAAAGAGAGAAGATGTTAATGCCACTTATCTCTGGCATTGCCGATTAGGTCATATAAGTGAATCTAGGATAAGCAAGTTATACAATGATAACTTCTTTGATCCTTATGATTTTAAATCATTAGGAACTTGTGAATCCTGCCTCATGGAAAAATGACTAAGTCTTCATTCACTGGACATGGAGAAAGGGCAACTGAGTTATTAGGTCTTATACACACAGATGTATGTGGACCTATGACAACTCAAGCTAGAGGAGGATACTCTTATTTCATCAATTTCATTGACGATTTATCAAGGTTTGGACACGTGTATCTTATGAAACATAAGTCCAAAGCCTTTGATAAATTTAAGGAGTATCAAAGTATGGTTGAGAAACAAACTGGATATAGTATTAAAATCCTTCGATCTGATCGAGGAGGAGAATACTTGTCTAGTGAATTTCTTGATCATCTTAAAGACAAAGGCATTCTCTCTGAATGGACCCCTCCTTATATACCTTAATTAAATGGTGTAGCAGAAAGAAGGAATCGTACCTTATTAGACATGGTGAGGTCCATGATGTGCTTCACAGATCTTTCAGTATCATTCTGGGGTTATGTCCTAGAAACTACTACCTATATTTTAAACAGAGTGCCATCAAAATCAATGACTAGCACTCCATATGAATTATGGAAAGGAAAAAAGCCAAGTCTTAAATATTTTAAGATTTGGGGTTGCCCTGCTTATGTCAAAAATGTATTCGGACATAAGTTAAGTGCTAGGGATGATAAATGTAGGTTTATAGGTTATCCCAAAGAAGGTATTGGATACATCTTTTATCATCCTGCTGAGCAAAAGGTATTTGTCAGTAGGCATGCCATTTTTTTGAAAAGAAATTTATCCAAAAAGAAGGCAGTGGGAAGATACTTGAACTCACTGAAGATCAAGACTTACAACCTACTCCTATTGACAATCAACAAGACATTCCTCAACCAGAAATTTCTAAAGATCAAGAACAACCACAACATTCACCTCCTCTCCGTAGGTCAGAGAGAGTACGGGGTGCACCTCTCAGATATGGTTTTGTTATTGGAGATGACAACGAAGCCAATATCATTCAGGATGATGATCCCGTGACCTATACAGAAGCTGTCGAGAGTAAGGACTCTGACAGATGGCTTGATGCTATGAAATCTGAAATGGACTCCATATAACCAGGTTTGGACCTTGGTTGACCCACCTGAGGGAGTAAAGCCAATAGGGTGCAAATGGGTCTTCAAGAAGAAGATTGGAGCAGATGGCCAAGTAGAAACCTACAAGGCTAGGCTAGTGGCAAAAGGTTTCAGGCAAAAATATGGTATTGACTATGATGAAACCTTTTCACCAGTAGCTATGCTCAAATCCATTCGGATATTACTTGCTATAGCAGCATACTATGACTATGAAATCTGGCAGATGGATGTAAAGACTGCCTTCCTCAATGGATATCTTGAGGAGGAAGTCTATATGTCACAGCCAGAAGGGTTTGTCTCAAGTAGGAGACCGCACCAAGTATGCAAGCTTAAGAAATCCATTTATGGATTAAAGCAAGCATCGAGGAGTTGGAACATTCGCTTTGATGAAACAATCAAAGAGTTTGGTTTCATCAAAAATATAGATGAACCATGTGTGTATAAGAAGACAAGTGGGAGTGCCATAGTCTTCTTAATTTTATATGTCGATGACATACTTATCATTGGAAATGATATCCCAATGCTACAATCAGTCAAAACTTGACTATCTAAACAGTTTTCTGAAAGATTTGGGAGAAGCATCCTGTATATGGGTATAAAGATCTATACAGATAGATCTAAGAGGATGCTTGGCTTATCCCAATCTAGATACATTGACTTGGTGTTGAAAAGATTCAACATGGAGGAAAGTAAAAGAGGTTACTTGCCCATGAGTCAAGGCATACATCTCTCTAAGAAGATGTCTCCTAAGTCACCTGAAGAGAGACAAAGAATGAACAAGATTCCTTATGCTTCAGTTGTAGGGTCGATAATGTATGCCATGTTATGTACCAAGCCTGATGTTGCTTATGCCTTAGGCACAGCAAGCAGGTTTTAGGCCAATCCAGGGGAAGATCATTGGAAAGCTGTGAAAAATATTCTTAAGTACCTAAGAAGAACTAAGGATATTTTTCTTATATATGGAAGATCAGATTTAAAATTGGAAGGCTATACTGACTCCAGTTTTCAATCAGATCTGGATGATAGTAAATCCATATCAAGGTATGTTTTTACTCTATGTGGTGGTGCAGTCGTTGGAGAAGTACTAAGCAGCAAACTGTAGCTGACTCAGTTACTGAGGCAGAGTACATTACTGCTAGTGAAGCCGCTAAGGAAGCTGTCTGGATGAAGAAGTTCATTACGGAGTTATGTGTTGTTCCAGTGATTCAACAACCGGTGCCACTTTATTGTGATAACACTGGAGCTATTGCACAAGCTAAGGAACCAAGGTCTCATCAGAAATCCAAGCACATCCTAAGAGGCTTCCATCTCATTCGAGAGATCATTGAAAGACAAGATGTTGTTATAGAACGAGTTGACACAAAGAACAATATAGCAGACCCATTCACTAAGGCCCTTCCTCAACAGTAGTTTGATCGTCATTTGGATTGTATGGGAATTAAATACAAAGGCGATTGGCTTTAGTGCAAGTGGGAGATTGAAAGAGTAGTGCCCTAAAAGCCAATCATGTAAGGGCATTTTTGTAATTTCTTTTAACTCATGTATGATATTTTATCAATTAAAAGGCATTTTTTGATTCATCATATGTTGTGTCTTATATTTATTAAGATTATGATGAACCCCATAAGGTTAGGGCAATGGAATTAGGGTTATGATGAAGTTCATAATGATGAAACCTAAGTTCCTAAAAACTCTAATCTAAAATGTTCCCAGTCGAAGGATCATCGAGTCGGGGATCAATGATATCGGTAAGACTGGCACATTCTATGTATGCTCAATAAAGAGGGTGGTTGGTCTCATAGCCACTTGTGTAAAGACACTAATACAAGGATGTGGGTGCTCATTAGGGTATGAGTTCACTAAATTGATCCATATTGAGAACATCTTATGGAGATCTTACTTACTTGTCAAAAGATAGTTCTCTTAGTGGGAGTTGTGCAAGTGATCCTTAGACCTGAGATTACCATAGAATCTTATGCACATGAATCTATGTTTTAGTTCATACTCATTCATGGCTAAGTCATGTACGAGGTGTTCATGGATATAAAGGATTGTGTATGAAGGTTATGAGTAGGTCAACAAGGAATCGATCATTCCTAGTAAGAGGAAAAGTAATCCATGTAATCTCATCATATGATGACTCAAGAAGTCTTTGATCAAAGCAAAATGAAATTAGAATAGTTTCTAATTTTTTATTTGTCGAGTCTTTATTATTAATTTGAGATTCAAATGAATAAAATGTTAGGATTTGACATTTTTTTCATACCCATCACTTATTCGGGATAAAGAAAGATCGAAGGATTGAATTGCACAGTAACTTGCCACTGAAGGGTATTTTGGTAATTTCATCAAATTCCTCATCTTCTAGGTAGACATGATACATTGCTAGATGTCAATCTTGTCTTGTAGGTTTTCATGAATTAAATTTATTTAATTCATGAGTCAATTTGAAAGATGGTTCAAATTGATAACTAGGGTTAGCACAATCTGATCTAATTCGATAGTCAGTTTCTAATCGAACTAAATCGACGTAAACCTAAACCTACTACTGGCTAGATGAGGAACCCAATGGGTCACACACATAAGGGAATTGGTCAAAGAATCATTTTAATAATTAATTAATTCAATTTGTTAACCAATCAGCATGCTAGCACATGTGGCCAACTATCGCTCCAATTTGGGTCGAAATTGATTTGAACTGGCTTAATTAATTGATCCAAATTAATTTTAGAATTAATTTGGGATAACCTCTGACCTGATCAACCATTTATTGGATTGGATAAGGTTGAATTAATAGAGTCCAAGAAATATAGGACTCTCGGAAGGAAAACTATGCACGTGCAGAATTTTGAAGAGGCGCTTAAGAGTCCTTCTGATTTAAGGTACTAGGAGGCGCATCTTTTTTTGGGATTTATAGGTCCATTGAACGTGGAGAACCTTATATAGATGTTATTGTATTGGATATGGTTGAATTAATAGAGCCCAAGAGACATGGGACTCTCGAAAGAAAAACTGTGTGCGTGGAGAACCTTATCTTGACACATGAAAAAATCAGAGGCTATCTGATGGGATGCCAAAAGCATCCCATCAGGTGTGGCGCGCGTAGGGAGAAAGGTGCAAAAAATTATAACGATGTGTCCCTTGATTCAAATTGAAATGAATTTAAAAATTTTATATCCTTTCAGAAGGATGTGGAATGGGTTGTATCCCTTCATTTGACGTCTCCCATTCACTATTTAAAGGGGGTGGCATATATGGGATTGCATCGGATAATTTTTAGCAATCCTTGTTAAGACAAGAGTCTTCTCTTTCCCTCTCCCCTTCCTACAAGGTTTAGTCAATTTAGGACAACTCTTTTCTTAGCCTATAAGTCCTACAAGCCTTAGTCAATTTAGGACAACTCTTTTCTTAGCCTATACAAGTTTTATTAGGCTTAAGAAAAGGGTAAAAAGGGTCCTAAGAGCCAAGCCAAGAAGTCAAGAAGCCAAAAGGAGGTTTAAGTCAAGTTCGTGAGCATATCTTTGATCCAATTCTCGTGTGGATTACCATTGGAGGGCAAACACTTAGGCGCCTAGTGAAAAGATTGGATAACCGGCTTCCTTCTTTCTTCACCAAGTAAGTACTAAGGTATGTTCTTCTATATATATGTTATATTTTATGGCTAATTAATTGTTATAATCAAGGGGTCTTGAGTATAAGGTTTCGGTTGATTAGGGTTTCAAGGTTAAATTTTTTTAAATCCAGCCTTCCGCTGCATGACCGGAACCCAACATTGGTCTCTAGAGCAATACTCTATTTGGGATCATAATAGATGCTAGTACTATGGTCTAAATCATTGGTTGATTGGCTTACTGCGAGCTGCTTGAGCTTCTTGAGCTGCTTTAGGACTTGAGTTCATGAAAGAGCCAGAAGCATCTCTTTTGATGCACTAGAGATTTTTTCTTCTCTTTCTTATTCTTTGTTTTTTTTTTTTCTCTATTCTTTTTTTTTCTTTCTTTTTTCTTTTCTTTCTTCTTTCTTCTTCTTTTCTTCTTCTTCTTCTCTTTTTTTTTTTTTTTCTTTTATTTTTTTAGGAATAAATGGATCAAAACTTTCATCAAATAGAAAAAAGATCCTAGATTCAAAGTCCACTCCTTCAACCAGACAGTTCAAAGAAATGAAAAATGAAAAAGAAACTAAGAAGTAGAGAGAAAAAATCTGAACTAACCATCATGCAATGAGGATGATAACTCCTTCATCTACATGATCTTCTTCTCGGTAATCATGGATATAGAGTTGATCTCCATGACAATAGGGAAGGTGGAGGTACATTCCCTTGCCAAGCAACTCAAAAAACCCAAACAGGGTATATCGATCATTGGGTTAGATCTTCTATTGATAATGGCCATGGTAACCTTAGCATCTTTGGGGATGATGGACCAGGGGTGCTTGACATTGGTGGTGGGGTAGTAGAACTTGTTTAAATTCAATGGAAGGGTCTTAAGGGAGATGGATAACAATGATAAGGTTTTTAAGTTTCAAGGCACTTCATAGTCTTTATTTCATTCCAATTTATCATCCAAAATAATGAAAGGGGGACTAAATTAGTGGTGAATTTTGAATTTTGAATTTTAAATACATATTGGAGAGGTTTATATAAGGAAGGCATGTGAGAGATTTGTATTATTTAGACTCCCTTAATATGTTGAGGCGTTATCAAGGCGCCATTTGAATTTTTAATGTCAAATTTTAAATTTTGAAATCCTGAATTTTGAATACATGTTTAGATAAGAAAGGTAGGTTGAGGTATTGGTCGGTTTCCTAACCATTCAAGGCGCCATTTGAACTTTGGATTTCAAATTGTAAATTTTGAAATGTTTAGAAAAGAAAGGTAGGTTTATGTGTTGCCCAATTTCCTAATCATTCAAGGCACGATTTAAACTTTGAATTTCAAAATTTGAAATTTAAAATTTTGAATTGAAATTTTAAATTTTTAATGTATATTTAGATAAGAAAGGTAGGCTGAGGTGTCAAACAATTTTCTAATCATTCAATGTGCCATTAAACTGAATTTCAAATTTAGAACTTTGAAATTTTGCATTTAAATTTTAAATTTTAAATGTATATTTAGACAAGGAAGGTAGGCCAAGTTATCATCTAACTTTCTAATCATTCAATGTATCATTTGAATTTTAGTAAAAATAATCGATTAGGAGTGGGATTTGGGTATCATTCAAATTTTAAATTTTAAATTTTGAATACATATTTAGAAAAAATTTGGTATTCAAATTTTTTAAATAATTAAATGATAGAATTAGAAATAAATATAAGAGAAATGGCCCCCAATTGAAGATTAATGAGAGAAAATTGATTATGGTAGTTTGGATATATGCAACGCTCCAAAAAGATTGATCTTTTAATAATTAATGGTAAGGAAAAAGATAGAGGTAGACCTAAACTAATTTAGGCAAAAATAATTAAAAAGATATAACTATTTATAATTTAAATGTCGGCTTGGTCCTGGATAGAGCAGAGTATAGGAAGCAGATTCATGTATCTGACCCCATGTAGTTGGGAAAAGGCTTAGATGAGTTGAGTTGAGTTGAATACATATTTAGAAAAGAAAGGTAGGTTGATGTGTTGGCCAATTTTCTAATCATTCAAGGTGCCATTTGAACTTTAATTTCAAAATTTAAAATTTAAAATTTTGAATTGAAATTTTGAATTTTTAATGCATATTTAGATAAGAAAGGTAGGGTAAGGTATCGAACAATTTTCTAATCATTCAATGTGATATTTAAACTTTGAATTTCAAATTTAGAACTTTAAAATTTTGAATTCATATTTTAAATTTTAATTGTATATCTAGATAAAGAAGGTAGGTTGAGGTGTCGACTTTCAAAACTTTTATCTAGCACCTTAAACTAATTCAAAACTTTTATCTAGCACCTTAAACTAATTCAACCATTTGAATTTAGTGTCATAGCTAGCTATCTCTTTATTTTTCTTTTGATTATATATTATAGCCTTAATTGGGTATTCAATATATCAATCTAGATGTGGCTTGAATCCATCCAGATCAAATTTTACTTACTTAGCAATCAAGTTTGGTTGAAGGAGATCAAGCTGGACATTTGGAACATATTACCACGTTTAACTTGAGCCCTAGTGAATTGGATCTTATCAATAGAAAAGGAGTGAAAATTAAGCTATGTGACTGAGTTAAAATATTACATTTGACTCAATCATTGATAATCAAACTTGCTGACTGAGTCTGAACCTTAAATTTCACTCTATTGTTGGTAATTGGGTTCCTTGGTTAAGTCCAAAATTTCATATTAGTATCAACTAAGCCTATTAATCAAGCCCAAGTGTTTGATTTGACCTAGTTGTGAAGATTTTGACTTAATTCGATGAGGTTATTAATCTAAAATATTGCATTTGGCTCTCAATTGAACACGATTGGAGATTCTGACCCAATTTACATCAATTGGATCTTAATTGATATGAGAGCTGTCATGGATCTTAATTGATATTGCATTTGGCTCTCAATTAGTTGAATCCATCTGCTAAATTTGACCCAATGTATAATTGGATGGGCTAAATGGCCAAATTAAGATGCTGAATTAAACTCAATACTCAGACTGCTGCATCTCCTAATCAATTTTTTATTATGATCCAAATATGGAAATTATTAGGTTAACATCTAGCCAAAGATGTTGCTTGAAGTCGTTGATCCTACCCAAACATGAAAGACCCATGCAGAATTAAACACACACCAGCAAAACCCATAATAGCCATTGCATTTCTCCATACAAAATCAAATGAGACTGCAGCTCTGTAAGTTCTAATAGAGTATAAGACAAATGTTCCAATCAGCTCAAGCATAAACAAGGAAGAGAATTAAAAAACAAGAAGGCAAAAGTTTTTCAGTTCCCATTGTCCTGCATTTTATTGCTTTTTTAGTTTTTTTCCAAAGGCTTGTTTCTAAGATTTTCCCTTCACCATACCCTTTATTTTTCTATAAATGAAGAACCTTTCTGGTAGTGCAGTTGGTTCACTGAGATCATTTCCAGCAGGTCCATGTCTCTTAGGTTCGGACTGTTCTCAATCTGGCATGTTACTTCTGGCAATCTCCATGCCATGCCAGGGTCTTCCCTTGGTGCAACTGTCTTCATATCTGTGAAGTGAGACCTCGGGGAAGATACAATCAGGCAATTGATATCATCTACTTCAGCAAACACCTTCGTAAACATAGAATCAAACAAGTCATCAGGGTCGAACTCAGACATAGTGTTTCGAACCGTTTCCATCCCACAACCGCTCTCCAGTGAAGGGCCTTCCATTGATGGTTCAATATTGGTGCAGTGAGGCATCACCTCCATCTCCATTCCGGCGGGGTCTCCACCAGGCTGGTTAATGTTGGTGCAACTTATAATGTTATTATCAGGCAACGCCTCCATGAACAGACGAGCAGGCGAGTCATCAAGGTCCCTGTCAATGGTGTTGCTCCCCACTGCCAAAGGGTCTTTCCCTGGTTGGTCAATATTGGTGCAACTGATCTCATCATTCCTACCAGGCAACACATCTGTGAACATAAAATCAGGCATGCTATCAAAGTCTAAACGGCAATGGAGTCCAAATCAGAGAACACATCTATGCCATTAATTTTGCCCATATTTAACTCGATGGGAGTGTTAGAAAAATTGTTTTTGACTTTTGCAAAAATCTTTTCTAGAAAATTAATCTAAAATTTAAATTCAAAATATAAACTAAAGTTAAAAAGAATCTAGCTGGTGGAGGCGTGTTAGACACTGCCCTAAGGACAAGTTTTCGCCCCTCGTGCGAGTTGTTGACGATTTGTCCCCAAGGTACAACGGGTTGTTGCACTAACATTAACCAACCTGGTGGAGACCCGCCGAAATGGGCCAAGGAATGGAGATGGAGGTGATGCCTCACTGCACCAATATTGAACCATCAATGGAAGGCCCTTCACTGGAGAGCGGTTGTGGGATGGAAACGGTTCGAAACACTACGTCTGAGTTCGACCCTGATGACTTGTTTGATTCTATGTTTTCGAAGGTGTTTGCTGAAGTAGATGATATCAATTGCCTGATTGTATCTTCCCGAGGTCTCACTTCATAGATATGAAGACAGTTGCACCAATATTGACCAACCAATGGAAGACCCTGGCATGGCATGGAGATTGCCAGAAGTTACATGCCAGATTGAGAACAGTCCGAACCTAAGAGACATGGACCTGCTGGAAATGATCTCAGTGAACCAACTGCACTACCAGAAAGGTTCTTCATTTATAGAAAAATAAAGGGTATGGTGAAGGGAAAATCTTAGAAACAAGCCTTTGGAAAAAAAGCAATGAAATGCAGGACAATGGGAACTGAAAACTATTACCTTCTTGTTTATTAATTCTCTTCCTGTTTATGCTTGAGCTGATTGGAACATTTGTCTTATACTCTATTAGAACTTACAGAGCTGCAGTCTCATTTGATTTTGTAGAGAAATGCAATGGCTATTATGGGTTTTGCATTTTGATCAGGTTGAAACTTAGATTAATATCTTAGGGACTTGTTGGAAAGTGAACCAAATTATGTATAGGTATTAAAGCATATAATTAAGTTCATTAATTACATGCATGCATGAGGAGAGTCAAATGAAAGGAAAGTTCACGAAATTCGATTAGTAAAAGAGTATTTTTCTATTATTGGGGAGCATTAATTATATGTAGACATAAATCCAGCTCTTCTAATATGACCATGCTATATATGGCATGTCTGGCCATCTACTCTTCCTAACCTTCCATTTCTCCGGCTCACATGATATACAATATATTTCCCACCTTTTATTAGCTATAATGAGCCGTTATTAACCAAAATGGAAACTTAAAATCTTTGCTCTACTTATAATTTATTATTTATAAAGATAAATTTTATTATTTCAAATTGATAATTATGTATGTACCGCACATGCCCTTTTTTTAATAAGTCAAAGTGAGAGAAAGGTTTATAAAAGTGACCATTAGAATTTCTATGTCACTATAACTTCAAGTAAATCCTCTAAAACAACGGGAAAAACTCATTAATTACATGCATACATACATATAGGGCAAAAAATTGAGAAGTTTCATGAAATTCTTAGGTTTTGTTTAATAGTATCACGTAAAATTCATATAAGAATTAGTTACTTAAGAAAACTAAACCACATTAATATAGGATCGGTTTTAAAAAAGAAGAAAAAAAAAGAAAAGAGAGTTGGAAGTTGAAAGATTTTCTTTAAAATTTCTTGAAAGTGAAACAAATATGATAAAGTATTCATCAAAGTATTTAATGGAAAGTGATAATTACAAGCATATATGTATGTACAGATGAATGAAAAGAATGCTTATAAACTTGTAGAGCACCTATAGTAGCACCCTTAAAACCATATCTTTATATGTATGTATGTGTGTGTATGTATATATGTATGCATGTATGTATGTATTTTTGAAGTTCTCCAATTAGTCATGTCAATGCTTGTATTCTTGTATTTTGCCATCATTAAGGTTCATTAATTAGTACATAAAAATGTTAACAACGCTGATATTGATATTCTAGGAATAATTAATGTGCAACAAAAAAATTAACTATTGAAGCCTGCTATTTGTTATAATTTATCATTAATGTTGGTCCTGGGTGGTGTTCATGCATATCTTCTTCTCTCTTTTTTTTCTCTTTTTTTTTTTTTTTTTTTTTTTTTGTCTAACTGCATAGTTATTGATATTCATGATGGGAGTTTCTGCTCATTATATTTAAAGTTCTTTGATTGATATGCAATAAAAATTTATTAGGGGTTTGGTGGAACTCCTACCTATTAGAACATTGAGAGATAAAATAATGAGGAAAACCAACACCACACCAAAATCCTTGCCAATCAAAAGTCCTGTTTTCTTTCTCTCTCTTGGAGTCAAGAGGGCCCAATAATGAGTCTCCTCTCATCTATCTTGTAAGGTATTTGTTATAGACTGGGACCACATGGTCCACTACTTATTGTGTCGATAACCTCATCCCCCAACTGCCCCACCAATTTATTTGCGGGGTGTAATTGGACCTGTCATAACTTAATAGCTATAAGGCTACTCAAGCTTTATCAAATAGGCCTGGTCCATCTCATGTTTTTCCCACCCTTGATAATAGCCTATTTATCATCCCTGATTATGGGACTCAAATTTGTAGGGATGCGCATTAGTCCAAACTAAATTTGAAGGGCAAAACAAATTCTTATATTAAAATAAAATTTTAATATTTAAAATATTTAGTTTGTAAATTGGAGCAGAAGCTAAAAAATTTAGAGTCAAAGAAAACTCAAATATAAAAGCCAAAATTAAGAAAGTGATGGTACTTATCGATTGATGATGAGTTAGCATTATATTGATTTTAATAATTAGACATGATTTGGTGGACCGGTAATATTGCATTTGGGTTTCTGACAATAAACATAAGAAATTTGGTCATGCAATCACCTATATAATTATAAATATTTTGATTATATTTAAATAACTCTTAAGAACTCTTGTATGCTACAACATGCTTAATTATGAAAATTCTATATGTACATATATCATATGTTTGATAATTATGATCAATAATTTAAAAGAATACCTGCAAATTATTTATGAGTTATTATATTTGTTTCTTTATGCATAGCACTTTGGTAATTTCAGATTGCATGATACGAGCCATCTACATTTCGCTCGATAAAATTATCGATGAGATCAGATGATAACCACTTTCATAAATGTCTCTGTACCTAAAATATAACTCATGCAAGTGAAGTAGTCCCATCATTGATCTTACCATTACCATAAGACACGCTACCACAATATAAGTAGCCTATGATGTTAGGATCAGAGCTTGCCAATAAGAAAAAACCTCACAACAAGGTGAGAGGGTCCTCACTTCTTTCCCATCTCACTATCTCTTCTTGGCACCTTACTGGGTCTAAAACCTAGATCGTCTCATTATTCTCCATCCTTTATAATAAGAAGGCTAAAAGGTCTATCCTTGGCCTCCTCAGTCCTTTGCCTCACTAACTTGAGCATCAAAGGGCCTTAATCGAGCAGCTCTTGGCATCCCCCACATTCTTCTTTTATCCTTGTAGGATTGTCAACCCAAGTGTAGATCCCTCGCATTCTTCTTTTATCCTTGTAGGATTGTCAACCCAAGTGTAGAGCCTTCCTTTGCAGCGCCGAATAGATTGAGTTCCACCTCAACCCCCAGCTCATCATCCCTATTCATGCTTAGGGTTCTTGTAACACCTCAAGCCCACCTGCTAACCCAATTAACCTGTTAGAGGGCCAAAATCACGTGACCCAAAAACTCAAGTGAAAGTTAATGGATAGCAAGTGGACTTCAGTTATAAGTGCATAACACTTTCTTTTCCATCTAATGTGAGATTAAATTTGTGGTATCACAATCTCCCCTTCTTATAATGCAACGTACTCGTCACATCCTATGGGTAGCCTTTTTCTCATGCTCACCAACTTTCACACTCTTAAGTCAGCTCTGATACCATTTGTAATACCCCAAGCCCATCTGCTGGCCCAATTAACTCGTTAGTGAGCCAAAAATATATGGCCCAAAAACTCGAGTAAAAGTTAATAGATAGCAAGTGGTCTTAAATTATAAGCACATAATACTTTCTTTTTCATCCAATATTGAACAAAATTTGGGGTATCACAGTCCTTGAACCGGATTTGGTGCAATCAAAGTGACAAAGTATGTGAGAACTAAAGTATAGGTTATGTTGTCCAAACCCTGTAAGACGACTCTCTTTAATAACTATGATATTGTTTGAATCGAATTGAGCACCATACCACCCTCTCTGGCTAGCTTAAAGACCAAAACCACTAATCCGCTATAATCGAGCGCCCACAGTGCTATTGGCACCCTAAGCATGGGAAGCAGAAAAGGAGCGATTTGACTCACAAAGAGAACCAATGTCGTGTAGCCCTCCCTCACCTTTCCGGGAAGGAGATTGGAGACTCCAACTTAAAATGATGACTTGAGGTCATAGATGAGTGTCTTGAAGTCACTCTAAAATGCCCTCATGAGGTGTACTTGAGGTCTTGAGAGACTGCCTAGGAAGCTATGAACCTTGGCTCCTTCTGCAATGTTAGCTTGAAGTGGTTATCACCTTACCATTGAGAGAGCTGGTGAATTTCAAAAGGATTTGCAACCAATAGAAAAAGTTCTTCGATCAGGAAGGCATATACCTGATAACACAAAGCTAAGGTGACAAACAGGTATAAGACGTGGAAGGTTATATTCTTCTTTAATATTGACCTAAAGGGGATCTAGACCTCTCATGACAATTCATTAGTATCATTGCTAATTATCAAGTAAAGAAAATACTGGCCGATAAAGAAAGCTCAATCAATATCTTTTACTTTGAACTTTGTATTGGTGAAATCTTCTTTGGCTTATAATGTTATTTTAAGGTGTCTCAACCTTAATGCCCTAAAAGCAACAACATTAAGCTATTACCTTGACTAAAATTTCCAACTGCAAATGGAGTCAAGAATTTAGAGGTGACAGAGGAAAAAAAAAAAAGAAGAATAGAAAAAGAAAGATCGAGGATAGAGAGAAAAAGGAAGAAATATAAAATAATCTCTTTATTTATTGATTCAAAAGGTTGCTCAAGGCTATTGTTATATACCAAAAAAAGGTCACATTGTTATGCATTTATATTCAACCAAAATCAACTACATACTAAAAAAAGGTCAAGCAATTGTGTCTACAAGCCAAGCCTATCCCCAGCTATTAGCTACTCACAAGAGATACAAAGTACCCAAAAGGGTGAGTGGGAGGAAGAAAAGAACAGAAGAAAAAGAAGGGGAGGAGGAAAGGGATTGGTGGAATAAGAAGAGATGGTGAGAGAAGAGATGGAAAATAAAGGAGAAGAGATGCTTCACTAGCATCCATGTCTATTACCACTATGACCTCTACCTTCTCTCCTTTAAATAAGATCCTGATGCCACTAGACCATCTAAAGACCTTAGATTGCTAGTGTTCCTCAACCATGTAAATGGAGGCAACTAGAGCCTCTCGATCTCTCAATGAAACTCCAAGATCTCTTCTTGCTGGTATCTATTTGAGAAGATTTTAGTCATCACTCCAAAATATTAACAAGCCATAGTGATGAAAAAGGGTGTATCACTTGCAAAATGGGCTAACTCAAGCCAAAACCCAAAACTTTCTATATTTGGCCTACAAAAAAGTCAAGTATGACCAATGGTTGGGCCTTTGGATACATTGTCTATGAGGAAATTAGTAAAAAGGTTGATTCATACATCGACTCAAAAGTTTTCATTTTTGGACCATGGCAACATATATAGGTAGATTAGCGGGATTTGCTTTTGTCATCCGCGGGCCGAAGGGTGACTATTGGCGGCAGGAGGGTTTGGTAGTCTGGACTCCTCTGTCCCTATGACCGAGCTCTATGCTGCTTGGGTTGGTATCTCCTGTGCCATTCGGTCTCTTCATGCTAAAAACCTCATTATTGAGGGGGACTCTATGATTGTTATTCGGTGGCTGCGGAGGGATCATAGCTCCCTTGCTCCTGCTATACCGCTCTTAGATGATATCTGGAATATGCTGAGCGAGGCCCAAGGTGTTCAGATTCGTCATTCTTATCGGGAAGCTAATTCAGCGACCAATTGGGTGGCTGCATCAGTGGCTCATCACTCTGGTTTTTGGAGGTGGAGGCAGGGTGATCCCTGCCCTTTTATTCTTCAGTAGATTTTATATTCTGATGCTCAAGGGCTGACTCGTACGCGAGTTGTATGAGTGCTCGGTTGTACCCAAAAAAAAAAAAAAGATTATAAACTAAACTCCAAGCATATATATTATCTTTTAAGAAACTTTCAAATGGATTTAATTGGGCAGTAACTCAAATTTTTCATATTTGGTCTATAATAAAAAAGGCGAGTAGGACCTATAGTTAGGACTCTAGGTACTTTGTCTCTAAGGAAACTAAAAAATGGGTTGAATCAAAAAACAAACTAAGAGTTTTCATATTTGATCTCAGACAAAATAGGCAAGTAAAAACTATAATCTGGACATCAGATATATCAACTTTAAAGAAGTTACCAAATTGGTTGGTTCAGGCATCAACCTTAAAGTTTTTATATTTGGACTATTAAAGATTGAGCAAGTAAAGCATATAGCCTGAACATTAGATGCATCATCTTTGAAAAGTTGCGAAGCTGGTTGACTCGGATGCTAACCTAATAATTTCTATATTTAGATCATAACAAAAATATCAACTACGATATGCAGCCTTAGTATTGAGTTGATCCAGCATCTTAATTTGGCCATTTGGCCCATCCAATTATATATTAGGCCAAGATTAACAAATGGATTCAACTGATAGATCTAATCCATGACATCTTCCGTATCAATTAAGATTCAATTGATGTAAATTGGGTCAAAATCTTCAATTGTGTTCAATTGAGAACCAAATACAACATTTTAGATTAATGACCTCATCGAATTAAGTCAAAATCTTCACAATTAGGTCAAATTGAACACTCAAGCTTGATTAATGGCTTAGTTGACACAAATCTAAAATCTTGGACTTCACCAGGGAACCCAATTACCAATAATATAGTAAAAATTAAGGTTCAGACTCAATCAGCAAGTCTGATTATCAATAATTGGGTCAAATGTAATATTTTAATTTGGTCACATAGCTCAATTCTTAATCATTTTCTATTGATAAGATCAAACTCACTAGGGCTCAAGTTAAACATGGTAGTATGTTCCAAATATCTAGCTTGATCTCCTTAAACCAAACTTGATTGCTAAGTAAGTAAAATTCAATCTGGATGGATTCAAGCCGCATCTATATTGATATATTGAATGCCCAATTAAAGCTATGATATGCGATCAAAAGAAAAATAAAGAGATAGCTATGACATGAAATTCAAATGGCTGAGTTAGTTTAAGGTGCTAGATAAAAGTTTTGGAAGTTAGCCAGCACCTCAGCCTACCTTCCTTATCTAAATATACAATTAAAATTTAAAATTTAAATTTGAAATTTGAAATTCAAAGTTTAAATGGCACATTGAATGACTAGAAAATTGTTTGACACCTTAGCTTACATTTTTTATCTAAATATACATTCAAAATTCAAAATTTCAATTCAAAATTTTAAATTTCAAAATTGAAATTCAAAGTTCAAATGGCACCTTGAATGATTAGAAAATTGGCCAACACATCAACATACCTTTATTTTCTAAACATGCATTCAAATTTTAAAATTTAAAATTTGAATGATACCCAAATCTCACTCCCAACAAATTACTTTTACTAAAATTCAAATAATACCTTGAATGATTAGGAAGTTAGCCGACACCTCGACCTACCTTCCTTATCTAAATATACAATTAAAATTTAAAATTTAAATTCAAAATCTCAAAGTTCTAAATTTGAAATTCAAAGTTTAAATGGCACATTGAATGATTAGAAAATTATTCGAAACCTTAGCCTACCTTTCTTATCTAAATGTGCATTAAAAATTCAAATTTCAATTCAAATTTCAATTCAAAATTTAAAATTTTGAAATTTGAAATTCAAAGTTCAAATTGCAAATCCAAATGATATCTTGAATGATTAGGAAGTTAGCTGACACCTCGACCTACCTTCCTTTTCTAAATATACAGTTTAAATTTAAAATTTCAAAGTTCTAAATTTGAAATTCAAAGTTTAAATGCCACATTGAATGATTAGAAAATTGTTTGACACCTTAGCCTATCTTTCTTATCTAAATATGCATTAAAAATTTAAAATTTCAATTCAAATTTCAAATTTTAAAATTTAAAATTCAAAGTCCAAATGACACCTTAAATGACTAGAAAATTGGCCAAATATTAGCCTACCTTTCTTTTCTACAACATGCTTTATTAGCCTTTTAAAAATTTGCTTAAAAGAATGAAGGCAATTGCAAATAAAATGCAGTGAATAAAACAGAGATAGAGAAAGAGTCAATGGAAGCACGGCAAACACAAAGATTTTATAGTGGTTCGGTGTATCCAACACCTACGTCCACTCCCAAGATTCACTTGGGTCCACTATAATCTTCCTTGATTACAGCCGAGTTGTTTTACAAGCTCACAACTCAACTTGTTGTTTTCCCGGGATCACAACGAACCCAGCTGGTTTTCAAGGGCTCACCAGCACAAAAACCCTAACACAAGCTTAAAAGCTTGAACCGAGGTAAGACTACCTCCTCTAGTTCAATCCCCCAGATTGAACTAGGCACAAATAATCAATTACAAAGCTCCTTAATGAGCAGATAAACAAATATAAGAATAAAGTTTAGAAAAGCCTAATTTGAAGTGGTTGGCTTTGAGCTTTTCTTCTTTTCTCTTTTCAAACTCCTTTGAAGTGTAGAATCGGGCCTCAGCTCGGATTCTTCAAAATGTTGTTGGAGTTGATTTGATTTTTCTTCTTTTCTTTGAGTGTTGAAAATCACTTGAGATGCTCTTGAATAGCTCTTGGATTTTCTTCTGAAGCTTCCTTGGATCTTGAACACAGAAGGAGCTTCCTTTGATTTCACACTCTTTCTTTCACTCTATTTTGAATCACGGATTTTTTCAAATAAAGCTCGATTTTTCTTTTCTTTTCTCTTGATAATATCTCTCAATATCTTTGATTTGAAAACGGCTTCTCTATTTATAGATTCTGCAAAATATAGCCGTTAGAAACAAAGAAAAATAGCCGTTAATTAAAATCTTACCGTTGACGCTGAGTTGGCATTCAAAAATTCACCCAGATTTGCTGGAGTCGACTCCTGCTTTCCGCGAGTCGGCTCGATCGTGATACCAAAAATAGAAATCTCAGAAAGTTAAGGGTCGACTCATCAAAAGTAAAGTGTCGACTCCTGACAGTCGGGGGTCGACTCATGAAAAGTTGGGGGTCGACTCGCGAAGTGCTCAGAAAAACACACCTCTGGTGTCTGAGCGGAGTCGACTCGCACCATGGAGTCGGCTCGACAGAATCGGGGGTCGACTTATCGACTCCATCATCCATCTCTGTACTCTGAGTGGAGTCGACTCTGAAACTCAAGAGTCGGCTCTGGAACGTATCAAAAATCAGAAAGTTTTCTGATTGACTTTAAATTCGTTCCAGATTCATTTTAAATCATGACTTGAATATAATAAAATTGACATTAGGAATCAATTCAAGAAATGTTCCAAAAACTCATTGATCTTTTTGAAAGCTTAAACCCTTTCAATTGATTAAAGTCTTTAACATCTCATTCATTGTTCTAAATAAATTCATTGCATGTAAGATGTTAAGGTTACCATGGCCACTATCAACAGAAGATCTAACCCAATGATCGATGTACTCAGTTTTTACAATAGGATTTACTTTGAGGTGCTTGGCAAGGGAAGGTGTACCTTCACCTTCCCTATTGTCATGGAGATCAACTCTATGTCTATAATCACTAAGAAGAAGATCGATGTAGATGAAAGAGTTACCATCCTTATTGCATGATGGTTAGTTTAGGTTTTTTTTCTAGATCTAAGTTTCTTTTTTTATTTTTTATTTCTTTGAAATGGTTGGTTGAAGGAGTGGACTTTGGATCTAAAATCTTGTTTTCATTTGATGAAATTTTGATCCATTTATTCCCAAAAAAAGAAACAAAAAGAAAAGGAAAAAGAGAAGAAGAAGAAGAAGAAAGAAGAAAGAAAAGTAAAATAGAAAGAAAATAAACAAAGAAGAAGCAAAGAGAGGGAAAAATCTTTAGTGCATCAAAAGAGATACTTCTAGCTCTTCCATGAACTCAAGCCCTAAAGCAGCTCGCAGTGTGCCCATCAACCATTAATTTAGATCATAGTATCATCATCTATTATGATCCCAAATAGAGTTTTGCTCTAGCGACCAAAACATCATAGCCTTAGTGTTCTAAAGTACCCTAAGGGCCCAAGTCCAAAAGGCTTGAGCTCAAATCCAAACCCAAAAGTAGCCCTAAGCCAAGCCTTAAATGGAAGTCCTACTCTTAATATCAAGAATCAAAGGGGAGTCCTACTCTCAGATTATGCCCAAGCTAGCTCAATGGTGCGAGCACTAGGATCAAGCAGAGGATTCTTAACCCTCTGTGGATATTTAATTAGTTATGATTCAAGTCTTAAGTTGAAAAATAAAGTTTAGTTTATTTTGAGTCCTGTCCAGTTCATTTTATTCTAAATTGAGTCCTATCCAGTTCAGTTTATTTTAATGTGAGTCCTGTAGTAAGTTTATCAACTTACAAGAGGAGACATCAGTATTAGAGCAGAAGAAGACAAGGCCATCACAGTCAGACAGAGCAGCTACTAAATTCAAGTTGGTGCTACACCTAACAGAGCAAGCAACCTTTCCGATCTGAATGATCATTTTTCTCATTTGGACGCCACAGATTTTATGCCGAATCCAACTGCCGCTGATTGCATCTAGAAGATCACCTTTTATTTTGACTCTACAGATTTCATGCCAAATTAAGCTGCCGCTAATTGCATCTCAATCATATCTAGAAGATCACATGCCTCATCTGGATGCCACAGATTTCATGCCAAATTAAGCTGTCGTTGATTGCATTCAATCATATCTAGAAGATCACCTGCCTTATCTGGACACCACAGATTTCTTGCCGAATCCAGCTGCCGTCGATTGCATCTAGAAGATCACCTTCCTCATCTAGACGTTGCAGATTTCATGCCAAATTTGATTAGGGCGCCTTTTTTTTTCTTTTCTCTCTTTTCATATCTATATTTTCTTGGGCCCCAAGTCTCTTGCTCTATAAAAGAGACCCTCTTCTATGAATGATGTATTTTTATTATTAATCAATCAATCCAAGTTTTAAGTTATTATGATTTTTGTTAATTTCTTCGTGCTCTTGTTTTCCTCCTCCTGCGCATGCCAACATCCCAAGTCTCCAGGAGAAACCCTGGCCGCCACCTTTATCTTCCAATAGTGGATGCCCAAGAGCCCTTGGCTGGCCTTTCCTTTTATCTACTCCTTTATTGTCTCTTTGCCTCTATTCGCTGTATGGTGATCTTGCAGATCCCTCAGTAGCCACGAATCCAGGATTCAAGGTGATCATCATCCAGGTCAGCGGATACTTGGCCGCAGATCCGTGGGCTCAAGGCTTGGTCATCTAGGGCATATCCGCCAGGCAGAGCAACCCCTTCAACACTTTGATCTTTCCTCTCTTGTTAGGTACACCCCTCTAATCTACTAGTAACTTTATTGTAGGAGAGCAAGCCCTACCGGGGCTTTTAGCCTCGGCGATCCTTCTTTCTTATTTTTTAGGAACTGTTTCGCGTACAAATTTACTGTGAATTTTTTTGAATCCCTCTTAGACTATTACTTTGGGAGAATAATCAACTACAATTATTAATCATTAAAAAAAATAAAAAAAAATTACTTGCATGCGAATAGGTCCTGCATCAGTTTGGTATCAGAGCATAGTTAGGGCTTAATTTTAATTCACGTTATTATCAGTATATCATCTGTTAGTTGAATTATTTTTGCCTACATACACATCAAAAAATTATAAATTTATTATAATTTAAAGTATTTTTTGTTATTTTTTAAGAATTTAATTCAATCTGTGAATTAATTGCATGCCTGATTACTCATAAAAAAACATGAAAATTCTTAAGATTTGTTAATTTTTGAGGATTTAATTCGATTTGTGAAAAAAAATTGAGATTTATGTCTATTTATAGATTTCTGGATTAGGGTTTGTGTTTTACATGTCATTCATCCGCATTAAATTACTCTTAAGGGCTTTCATTGATGTCAGATAAGGGAGGGATTGAGACCCCTTCCTTGGCCCAAAACAATCACCTGTGCATTCCATCCCAAGCCTCTAATCTAAAACTGAGTAGCAACTTAATTGACATTTTCCCTAGAGGGCTAGGACACCAACAGTCAGTTTAGTGTACTGGAGGAGACTAGTACAAATCAATCTGCGTGTGCTCTGAAATTGGTGTCTAGAAGGGAGGTCAAATGTCAAACGACTTAAGCGAAGTGTTGGGGTTATTCTAATTAGGCACCTGCAATTTACGGGATGAGCCTTCCCCCCTTCCACCTGTCCCAACTGGCCAATTGAAGAGTTACTGTTAGATTGGCTTGCATTAAGCCAAATCCTTTACTCTGGATGACTAGGTCTAGCATACCATAGTTCGAGTCAGTCTGAGTCTTGTATGCTTGATTGTGCTTGCATGTGTACTAGATCATGAGCATCTTTTCACCTGTCACCACCTTCATTAAAGGCTGAACCCATGGCTAATCAAAGCATTGATGATCACTTAAGGATCATCACTGAACAACTAGCCCGAATGAACTGAGACATCAAGCAATCTGAGGCTAGATTAGGGTTCAGGTTTGATCAAGTCGAAACTAGGTTGGGCATCCTAGAAGAAGCCCGTGAGCCCCATACTGAGTCGGATCATGAGACCCCACCTCATCCTAGGAGAGCCCAACAGCCTGACCTCTACATAAGGCCAAACCCTAGGAGACCACTTCGACCTGATCCAGTCCTAGATGTCCTCCTTAGGAGACCCAATCATAAGGTAGTAGACCAAGAAGAAAGAGTCCTTAGAAGTGTCAGACTTGAAGCACCTACTTTCGATGGATCTATGGACCCTAAGGACTACCTAGATTGGGAGGAAGGGATGTACCAGTACTTTGACTGGTACGACATGTCTGAAGAGCGTAAGTTTAAGTTTGCCAAGCTCAAGTTAGTATGACAGGCTAGATTATACTGGGCCACTTTAGAGCGAAGGCAATTATTAGAGGGAAGAGGCCCCATAGTCACCTGGCATGCCATGAAGGCTAGACTTAGGTCCAATTATATCCCCACATTGTATGAGCAGAGCCTATTGAACCAGTGGCAGGGATTAATTCAGGATAGTAAAACTGTGAATGAATACATAGCTACATTCCAAGAGTATACCATGAGGTGTAATATCGTTCAGTCTGAGGAAGTCACCCTATCCAAGTTTAGGTATGGCCTGAGAGCAGATATTCAAAGAGAACTCTACCTAAGAAGGGTACAGGATTTAGAAGAAGCTTACAAAGTTGCTAGGGATTATGAACGTTTTCAGAGAAGGCGACCCTATCGTAGATCAGAGGCTACCAAGAGCCCTAGCCCATATCCAGGATCTAGCCAGGCCTATCCTAGTCGTCCCAGACCTACCCAGTACTCAGACCCTCGTCAGACTTTCCCGAGTCGACCCAACACTAGCCGACCCAGTACAAGCCGAACTGAGTTGAGTCGACCCTAGAATAGTACCCCTATACCCCAGAGAGAGGACAAGGGCAAATCTGTAGAGGTCTAAAGAAATTTCAACCCCAAGATCAAATGCTTTAGATGCAACAAACCGGGACATAGGTGTAATATCGTTCAATCTGAGGAAGTCACCCTATCCAAGTTTAGGTATGGCCTGAGAGCAGATATTCAAAGAGAACTCTACCTAAGAAGGGTACACGATTTAGAAGAAGCTTACCAAGTTTTAGGGATTATGAACGTTTTCAGAGAGGGCCACCCTATCGTAGATCAGAGGCTACCAAGAGCCCTAGCCCATATCCAGGATCTAGCCAGGCCTATCCTAGTCATCCCAGACCTACCCAGTACTCAGACCCCCGCCAGACTTTCCCGAGTCGACCCAACACTAGCCAACCTAGTACAAGCCGAACTGAGTTGAGTCGACCCCAGAATAGTACCCCTATACCCCAGAGAGAGGATAAGGGCAAATTTGTAGAGGTCCAAAGAAATTCCAACCCCAAGATTAAATGCTTTAGATGCAACAAACCGGATATATGATCAGCCAGTGCCCAGTCAAATCCCTTCATATAGATGAGTTACCTGAGACTAAATCCGAGTCCCTAGTTGAGCCTGAGGGAGAGGTCTATGAGGCTGATACCCATCTGATAGATGAGTACGATGGAGAGGAGAAAACATTTGAGTCTGAAGACCTACTAGGAGTGGTTAGATGTATCTTGACCCAGACTCAAACTAAGGACCAGGAAGATTGGCGTAGGACTAACATCCTACAAACTTTGTTAAGATAGGGGATAAGGTGCTCAAGATCATAGTGGATAGTGGGAGTTATGTCAATGTCGTCTCTACCAATACAGTTAAGTCATTAGGATTGACCATAATTCCCATCCTAGTCCCTATAAGGTCTCGTGGGTAGATTCCACCTCTATCCCAATCAAGTCCAGATACCAAATACTAATCAAATTGCAAAGTATGAGGAAAAGGTCTGGTGCGATATAATTCCTATGAGTGTTAGTAGTATTATATTAGGTCGACCTTGGCTTTACGATCACGATGCCACCTTGTTTGGTCGATCCAACATCTGCTCTTTTAAACACAATGGGAACAAGTATGTGATACATCCAACTCCACCTAGGGATCCAATCAAGAAAGGATCTAGCAACCTTAAGGATAGCAAGCCAAGAGTTAATCTGATTAAAGCTAAGGAATTAGAAAAGGACATCACTGAGGGTAATCTTGTTTGGATTTGACCACTAAAAAGATCTATGAATCAGTCCAAAAGGAACAACCCCTAAAAGTAATTGATATCCTAGAGGAGTTTAAGGATGTCTTCCCTGAAGAATTTCCTGATCAGTTACCACCCTTAAGAAACATCCAACATGCCATTGACCTGATCCCAGGATCCACCCTCTCAAACCTTCCCCATTATAGGATGAACCCCATTGAGCATCAAGAACTACAAAAACAAGTGGAAGAATTACTTAGGAAAGGTTTCATTAAGGAGAGCTTAAGTCCTTGTGCAGTTTCTGCACTATTAACCCCTAAGAAGGATGGTACCTGAAGAATGTGCATGGACAGTAGGGCCATCAACAAAATCACTATCAAGTATAGGTTTCCTATCCCCAGACTAGATGACATGTTGGACAGGATGGTGGGTGCCACTATCTTTTTCAAAATATACCTTAAGAGTGGCTACCATCAGGTTAGAATTAGACCAGGGGATGAGTGAAAGACTGCATTTAAGACTAGGGATGGTCTGTTTGAGTGGGTCGTGAGTCGTGATGCCTTTTGGGCTGTCAAACGCACCTAGCACATTCATGAGAATATGACCCAGGTCCTGAAAGAGTACATAAAAAAATTTTAGTGGTCTATTTTGATGATATATTAATTTATAGCAAGACCAAAGATGACCATCTTAACCATCTCAAATTAATCTATCAGACCCTTAAAGAGAATAGCCTATATGCAAACCTTAAGAAGTGTGATTTTATGATGCATAGGGTTATCTTTTTAGGTTTTGTGATAACCCCAGAAGGTGTTTCAGCGGATCCTGAAAAGGTTAGGTCGGTCGTAAAGTAGCCAGTACCCATGAACGTCCATGATGTCCGCAGCTTCCATGGCCTAGCAACCTTTTACAGGAGATTCATTAGGGATTTAGCACCATCATCGCACCCATCACTGATTGTATTAGGAAGGGTAATTTTGTGTGGACTAAGTCAGCTAATAAGGCCTTCCTAAAGCTTAAGGATAGGATGACTCATGCACCCATACTTAGACTTCCAGACTTTTCTAAGGTGTTTGAGGTTGCGTGCGACGCGTCGGAGTAGGCATAGGTGGAGTGTTAAGCTAAGAAAATCACCCCATAGCTTTCTTTAGTGAAAAACTAAATGAAGCTAAACTTAGATATTCCACCTATGATAAGAAATTCTATGCGGTAGTACAAGCCCTTAAGTATTGGAGACATTACTTACTACCGCAGGAGTTTGTCTTATTTTTGATCATAAGGCACTTCGATTTTTGAACTCTCAAAAGAAGCTAAATTCTAGGCATGGCAAATGGGTTGAATACATTCAGGCATATACTTTTGTCCTGAAACATCGTGCCGGTATAGAAAATAAGGTAGCAGACGCCCTAAGCCGTAAGTCTTTGTTGTTGAGTACTGTTAGCACTGAAGTTATAAGATTCGACTGGATAAAAGATGAGTATGAGACCTGTCATAACTTTGGTAAAATTTATAAGATCCTTCAGCTAGGGCCATCTAGTACTAGTGGAGATTATACCATCCAGGATGGTTACCTTTTTATGGGCAATAGACTTTGTATCCCTAGGACGTCACTTAGAGAATTTCTAGTCTGGAAAATGCATGCAGGGTAATTAGCTGGTCATTTTGGAAGAAATAAGACTATTCTAGCGATAGATGACCAATTTTACTGGCCAGGATTAAAAAGGCTCATTGCCCTAATAATAGCCCGATGTCAAACTTGTATCGTTGCAAAACAGCAGAAGCAGAACACCGGTCTATATACTTCTTTGCCAGTGCCTGATCGTCCTTGGCAAGACCTCAGTATGGACTTCATTCTAGGATTACCTAAAACCCAGAAGAAGCACGACTCCATCTTTGTAGTGGTCGATAGGTTCTCTAAGATGGCTCATTTCATCCCTTGTTCGCAAACCTTTGACGTATCTAGGGTAGCCGACTTTTCTTAGACAGCGTGGTCAAGCTTCATGGCCTACCTAAGACCATTGTTTCTGATAGGGATGTTAGGTTCACCAACTACTTTTGAAAAATGCTATGGCATCGGTTAGGGACCAAACTTAATTTTTTCACGGCCTTTCACCCCCAAACGGATGGAAAAACTGAAGTGGTGAACCGTAGTCTAGGAAACCTTCTTAGGTGCATGTAGGAGAACACCTAGGGACGTGGGATTTATTACATGCATACCTATAATAGCTCATGAACAGGTCGATGGGCAAGAGTCCATTTGAGATAGTCCCTGGGTACAAGCCTAATTGTCCACTTAATCTAATTCCTTTACCCCTCCACACACGAGTCTCAGAGTCCATATAAGCATTTGCACAGCATATCAAAGACTTACATAAGGACATTAGCCAAAAATAAATCTAAGTAACGAAACTTATAAAAGACTGGCTAACTCCCGAAGAAGAGCCAAAGAGTTCAGTGTACGGGATTATGTCATGGTTAGGCTTAGGCCTAAACGGTTCCCACCAGGTACCGTTAAGAAATTTCACGCTCGCGGAGCTGGTCCCTTTAAAATAATAGAGAAGGTAGGACCAAATGCCTATGTGCTAGATCTGCCCTCGGATTGGGGCATTAGCTCTACCTTCAATATTACAGACCTAGTAGAATATAGGGAACCGGCAGCGATTCCTAGTGAGTACTTTGGACCAAACCTCCTTTCATAAGCGAACCTACCCAAGAGTGTCCACCACCAATTTTACCTGAGCAAAGAGAGCGGATCGAGCGTATCCTAGACGATCAAGCCATTACGATCCGAAATCGCGGTTATCAACACTACCTGATCCGATAGCAGGGTCGCCCCGAATCTGACGATTCATGGATTACTTGAGAGGATTTGCAATACCTCAACCCAAACCTACTAGAGAGATACCAGAGCCAGAATGACCCATACTCGACGGGGTCGAGTTCTTCCATCCGGGAGAATTGGTGCGAGCACTAGGATCAAGCAGAAGATTCTTAACCCTCTGTGGATATCTGATTAGTTATGATTCAAGTTTTGAGTTGAAAAATAAAGTTTAGTTTATTTTGAGTCTCGTCCAGTTCATTTTATTAAATTGAGTCCTATCTAGTTCAGTTTATTTTAATGTGAGTCCTGTAGTAAGTTCATCAGCTTACAAGAGGAGACATTAGTATTGGAGCAGAAGACAAGGCCATCATAGTCAGACAGAGCAGCTGCTAAATTCAAGTTGATGCCACACCTAGTAGAGCAAGCAACCTTTCCAATCTGGATCATTTTTCTCATCTGGATCCTCAGATTTCATGCCAAATCTAGCTGCCGCTGATTGCATCTAAAAGATCACCTTCCTCATCTGGACGCTGTAGATTTCATGCCAAATTAAGCTGCCGCTGATGCATCTCAATCATATCTAGAAGATCACCTGCCTCATCTAGATGCCACAGATTTCATACCAAATTAAGCTGCCGCTACTTGCATCTCAATCATATCTAGAAGATCACCTGCCTCATCTGAACGCCACAGATTTCATGCCAAATCCAGCTACCGCTAATTGCATCTAGAAGATCATCTTCCTCATCTGGATGCTGTAGATTTCATGCCAAATTTAATTAGGATGCCTTTTTTTTCTTTTCTCTCTTTTATATCTATATTTTCTTGAACCCCAAGTCTCTTGCTCTATAAAAGAGACCCTCTTATGAATGATGTATCTTTTATTATTAATCAATCAATCCAAGTTTTGAGTTATTGATTTTTGTTAATTGGTTCTCCGGTGCTCTTGTTTCCCTCCTCCTGTGCATGCCAACATCCCAAGTCTCCAGAAGAAACCCTGGCCGCCACCTTTGTCTTCCAATAGTGGACGCCCAAGAGCCCTTGGCCGGCCTTCCTTTTCTCTACTCCTTCCTTGTCTCTTTGCCTCTATTCTAAATTTTCTCTATTATTTTTAACCCTTGAATGGTGATCTTGCAGGTCCCTCAGTACCACGAATCAGGATTCAAAGTGATCATCATCCAGGTCAACGGATTCTTAGCCGCAGATCCGTGGGATCAAGGCTTGGTCATCTAGGGCGCATCCGCTAGGCAGAGCAACCCCTTCAACACTTTGATCTTCCCCTCTTGCCAGGTACACCCCTCTAATCTACTAGTAACTTTATTGTAGGAGAGCAAGCCCTACCAAGGCTTCTTAGCCTCGACGGTCCTTCTTTCTTATTTTTAAGAATTGTTTCGTGTGTGGATTTACTGTGAATTTTTCCAAATCTCTCTTAGGCTATTACTTTGGAGAATAATCAACTGCAATTATTAATCATTAAAAAAATTTTACTTGCATGCAAATCGGTCCTGCATCACTCAAAGGGGAGCCCTGCATCTACATTGAGTCAAAAGGATCCTTACTCGTAGATCAAGTTTGATCAAGACAAAGAGGGGTCCTACTCTTAAATAAAGCCCGAGCTAACTCAAAAAGGAGCCTTGCTCCCATTAAAGGAAAGCTCTACTCTTAGATTGAGTCAAAAAAGAACCTTATTCTCACATTACACTGGATCAAATCAAAAGGGAGCCTTACTCTATTAAGCCAAAACGAGTTAAAAGGGAGTTCTACTCCTAGATTGAGCTTAAGTCAGCTTAAAAAAGAGTCATACTCTTAGATCGAGTTAAAAAAGAGTCCTACTCTTAGATCGAGCTTAAGCCAGCTCAAAGAGGATATATACTCCTAGATCATAATATCAAAGGAGAACTTTGCTCCCAGATCAAGCCGAACTCAAACCAAAGAAAGTTTTGATCTTAAATCAAGCCTAACACAAGCCAAAAGAAGAGTCATGCTCCTAATTCAAGCTTAACTTGACTCAAAGAGCAGTCTTGCATTTAATTTGAGTCTGACTTACGCTAAAAAGGAGCCCTACTCTTAATTTAAGCCTAACTCGATCTAAAAGGAGTCCTGCTTCTAATTCATGTCTCACTCAAGGTAAAGAAGAGTTTTGCTCCTAGCTTAAGCCTGATTTGGGTTAAAAAAGAGCTCTACTCCTAATTCAAGTTTGGCTTGACTTAAATAGGAGCCTTACACCTAATTCATATATAATTCAACTCAAAGACGAGTCCTACTCCTAATCCGAGCTTTGCTTGACTCAAAGAGGAACCCTACTGCTAATTCAAGCTCGACTTAAGCCAAAGAAAATCTATTCATGCCCAACTCAACTCAAAAAGAAGCCCTACTCTTAATCCGAGCTTTGCTCAATTCAAAGAGGAGCCATACTCCTATTTCAAGCCTGACTAAGCCAAAGAAGAGCATTGCTCCTAATTCAAGCCTGACTCAATTGAAATAGGAGCCCTATTCCTATTTTGAGTTTAATTTAAGCCAAAGAGAAGCCCTATTCCTGATCAAAGTCCAAGAAGAGCCATACTTCTTATTCATCTCAAAGATAAATTATGCTCCTTGTTTAAGCTAAAGAGAAGCTATACTCCTGATTCCTTCAAAAGTTGAAGCTTTCTCCATTAAAAGTTAGAACCATGCTCCATGAAAGTTATGAAGCCCAATCCCATCAAAACTTTGGAATATTACTCCATCCAAATCTTGGAGCCTTCTCCATGAAAAGTTAGAGCCTTGCTCTATTAAAGACCTAGAGCCCTGCTTCATCAAAATTTTAAAGCCCTACTCCATTAAAATCCTGGAGTCTTGCTCCATTAGACATCGAAACTAACTCTACTCCATTGAAGACTTTGACTTCGAGCCTTGCTCCATTAAAAATTTATTAAAAATTTAGAACCTTACTCTTTTACCTAGTTGAGGCTAAAACTCAAAACAAGACAAACATGGAGATAAAAAGGAGGGCATGAAGGATAAATATAAGATATTAAATCATAATAATATCACTTTAAGCTTAGAACCCAAAAAATAAATATAACTAATAGTAATAAAGCTCTCTAAATGTACCTGTATTATAGGCTAACAAGGACTATAATATCTTAATCAAAAGTTTGTCAGCCTTTAAGGTGGGAGTAATGAAGAGTGGAGGTTTGCATTCACTAAAAATCCAAACCCCGTATTACCTAAAATAAAATCACTATTAAGAAGTAGCAAACATCAAAACAAAATACTCTTGCACCTTATATTATTATGACCGAGGTGGTCACATCGATGTAAAAGATGGTGCGAAGGTTGACACTAACGCATGGTTACAATGATGGAGATCATAACGAGGTTTCCCCATGGTTACAGTAGAAGATGCAAAGGTCTAGGGCTAGTGATGCTTGCTTTCTCACTCCCCACCTTATATAGAAGTGGGGGCAAGGTTGTCTAACATCTCGTCGCCTCAGCTGCCTCCCATCAAAGTAATTGAAGTAGCAGCATCCTGAGGCATATGAAATCTAAGTGCTCAAGATTCAAAAAATCATAACTGCTACACAACTAGTGAAGCATCCCCATACAATCTTTCTTACTAACTTACCTGAGCACCAGGTGAAGGAACCAAAGTATCATAGCTATCCAATGCTTCCCTAAGAGGCATACCTCAAAATGACATTCTTTAAAGTTGATAGACATCATTATTACATTTTAAACAAAACCTCAATCTAAGCCCACTTATAATGACCTATAGAATATAGTATATAGACTATAGACTAGTCGAAAAAACTCTCCTCATCGAACAAGAAAAATTTTATTCCATCAAAGAGCTAACCTACTCGAATGAACTCTACTAGAGAGAAAGAGAAAGCAAATTACCTGAAGGTCATTTGGAAGAACTCTCCTAACAAAGTAAGAGAAGAAGATCCACTATGCAAGAGAGCCGACCTGCCTAGAAGAACTCTACTCAGAAGGAAGAGAGAGTAAATTGCAAAAAAATCACTTGAAAAAACTCTCCTTGCTAGGTACAAGAAGGAGGTTTACTTCATCAAAAAGTTGGCATAACTAGAATAATTTTATTTGGAAGAAAAAAAAAGTGGATTGCTAGAAGATCACTTAAAAGAACTCTCCTTACTGAACAAAAGATTAAGGCCCACTCCATTAGAGAGTTAGTCTACCTCGAAGAGCTCCACTCAAAAGAAAGTGAGAGTAGATTGCCGAAAAACTATTAAGAAAAACTCTTCTCACTGAGTAAGAGAGGAAAGTCTACTCCATTAGAAACTTGGCCCATCTAAAAGAAATTTACTTAGGAGAAAGAGAGATATACAAAAGATCACTTGAAATAACTCTTTGACTAAGCAAAAGAAATAAGTCTATTTCATTAGAGAGTCCATCTATTTAGAAGAACACTTTGAAGAAAAAAAGAATGAACTATCATAAGACTACTTAGAAGAACTTTTCTTATCGAGTAAGTGAAAGAAGTCTATTCTATTAGAGAGCCCACCTACTTAAGAAAACTTTAATCAAAAGAAAGATAGTAGATTACCTGAAGGCCACTTAGAAGACTTTTCTTGCTAGGCAAGAGAAAGAGATCTACTCAACCAAGAAGCCTCTTACCTAGAAGGATTCTAATCAAGAAATAAAAAGAGTGAATTACTATAAGACTACCCAAAAGAACTCTCCTCATCAAACAAGAGAAGAAGGTCCGCTCCATTAAAAGTCTATTTATTTAAAATAACTCTACTTGAAAGAAATAAAGAGTAGATTTCCAAAAAATTGTTTTGAAGAACTTCCATCACTAAGCAAAAAAAAAAAAGGAGACTCGCCCTGCTAAAAGACCTAACTGCTAGAAAAACTTTACTTAGAAAAAAAGAGGGCATGCTAACAAATGAAGGAGTTATTTTGATCAATGGTGACTTCTCCCTAATTAAAGGAGACTCGATAGAAGCAAAGTACTAGAAATATAAGAAATGAAGAAAAGCTACCATCCCATCAATTACATAAGAAAAGAAATAAGCTAATCTCACCAAGGAAAGAAAGTATATGATTCATTAAGCCACCAAGTATATGATTCATTAATCCACCCAAAAAAAAGAAAAAAAAAGGAAAAAAGAAAAAAGAAAGCAAAAGGAAGAAGACAAAAGTAGCACCTACTAAGACATGTGGCGAAAGAAGAAGCATCTTTGATAAAGCTTAAGTTAGGGGACATCATAGGCTTCTTAGAAAGTTGTGAAGCCTCTTCATTTTCTTCCTCCTCATTTAGAGATAGAAACACCACCAGTGATCCCACCTCGGCCTCTTTTGATGTCCTAGCCTCAATCGGGGTTAGCGGAGTAGGTAGAGATGCAAGTAGAATGTCTTCAAATTGCTCAGTGGTCACACCAACCTTAACCATAAGAGTGGTGTTCTCACCCATTGAGCCAACCTAGATGGCTAATAAAGCCATATTTATAGGTGCCTTTACTGTTTGAGTTCCCTTTGCAGCCTTTAAGGATAAGAAGTCAAGATCTGGATACCTGGCCATGATCTTTATCATGATGTTTTGCTTCACCATGAAGAAAGCTTTGGTAGAGCAATCCATTAGGATTGACCTAAACTTCATTGTTACCTTAAACTCCTCTAATGCCTTCTTTATGCTCCTTTCAGAAAAAAGTCAGTGCTCCTTGGCCGAAGCCAAATCCACCTGAGCCTCCATCACCTTGACTTCAGTAGCCCACACCTTTGCCTCCAGTTTGGCAATCTAATCTTTCGCCTTAGCTATCCATTCTTTAGCTCTTGCTACCTTAGCCTTTGCTTCAACCAACTTTATTATAAACTCTCCAACCTTAGCCTTTAGTCTCTTTGCCTCCACTATTGATGCTACTTTGGCCCTTCCAACATCCCATTGAAGATTATCAAGCTCTTCCTCATCTCCTTAGCCTCTAGTCTCTTTGCCTCCACTATTGACTTTGGCCCTTCCAACATCCCATTGAAGATTATCAAGCTCTTCCTCATCTCCTTAGCCTCTAGTTAGAAAGCTCCCATTTGGTGATTCCTCTCAAAACAAGTGAGCATACAATCGATGGAGAACATGGACTAACTCTCAATTTGAAAGAGATCCTAGGTACTCATAACTTGCCAAAACTTTGAACCCCTGAGCTACAATGCCAATCACTTTGCCACACCACATGATCTTCTTAAGAAACTCAAGCAGAGCAGTACTACAGACCAGTGTTGAAGTGCTTAAGTAAAGTATTGGGCACGAGCCTACCCAGGTCGGATTTAACTATTAAAAGTGGGGGAGGATGCTTGACTCATGGTTAGGAAAGCCAAACCTAAACCCTTGGGATCTTGAAGGCTAGCAGAAGGAGGTGAACCTTGACTTTTCGATGATGGAGCAGAAGGGACTACAGGAGCTGAGACAACTCTCGACAAGGCCAATGGTGACTCCTCTACTTAAAGCACCACTTTTTTCGGCAGTAAAGGTAAGACTAAGTGATACCGAACCTTCACTGGTTGCTTTCCCTCTGCTGGTAGCATGCTCCTTGATTTACACTAACAAAAATCAGGGATCATCCATTATTGATGAAGTAGAAAAACCCAAAAACTACATTATCATCTAAGCAAAGGACAAGAGGGAAAATCCCGCACGCAAGCAAGTAAAGGGCTACGGCACTTGTATTTAAAGGCACGGGCAAATCATCATCCAACAGCTGTCAATCCCACTTTGAATTTATAACCATGACATTTGTCTTACCCCCTTAAAGCAAAAGGAAGAAGCACAAAGCTCAAGCTAGCTAAAGAAGCTCAAAAGATAATAGGTGGCCTCCATATTTAATGTGGCCACATCACGTCTATCAGAAATCAAAAGAGCACCTCCATGGCTACCTCTTGCAAAAGCTTAACAGTCAACCACTAGGCACAATAAACACTCCTATGCTAGCCTAAGGCGAGAGATGGAGTAAGACCAATAGCTCAGAAGAACTCTTCTTTGCAAAGAGAGCTCACAAAGGCATCCATGGAGAAGTCACAAGATCAATGCTTAGAGTATGGTAGAAGGCTTAGAAGCCCACCTCAAGCAAATGAGACTAGCATATTTTATACAAATTTGATGCTCACTTAGACGTACTCCCTCATCTGAGTAGGCCACCTCAACTTGAATGTGGCAGACATATAATATAATTAAATTAAACCAACATCAAGCTGGCATCCTATCATAAGGGCATGCATTCTTGAAGCCACATCATTGTTGTTTGTGGTGACCAGATGATGTTATAAGAAAGACATAATCAATGTAGGCCCAAGCATTTCGCTTGGCAAAACTATGGATGAAACTAGACGATAACTACTTCCATGCATGTCTCTACATCGAAAGTATGAATTATGGCAAGTGGAGTAGTCCCATCATTGATCTTACTTCCATCACAAGATACGCCACCGTAATATGAGTAGCCTCTAGTACCGAGATTAGAGCTTGCTTATAAGAAGAAATCTCACTCAAAGGTGAGGAGGTATCTGCTTCTTCCCCATCTCTCTCTTCTCGTTACCTCGTTTGGTCGTAAGCTCGAGACCCTAACATTATTCATCATTTTCCTAAAACAAAAAGGCGATAAAGTTTGCTCTTAGTCTCCTCAGCCTTTCTTCCTCACTAACTTGAGCATTATAGGACCTTGCTGAGTGACACCTAATACTCCTTACATTCTTCTTCTATCCTTACAAGAGCATCAAACTAGGTATGGAGCTCTTCCTTAGAGGGCTGAGTAGATTATGTTTCACCTTAGCTCTTAGTTCATCATCCATGTTATTATCCATATTAGTACTCAAGGTCCCTTAGCCAATTTTGGTGCCATCACTAATCATAGGCTAAAGCATAGTCATGGTCAATCCAATATTGAAAGATGATTTTGTCATGCTCAAACATGTTAATTAGAGAAAAGGATAAATTATTAAAAAACATTGTTAATCGGAAAGACTATTGTATATGTTGCAATACCATTTGGACTGATTAATTACAATTATATGATATATGCATTACACATTATGGTATTTGAGCACCGGTTGGTATATTTAGTGATTTCTTGATGTTTCTCTTTTGATTTGAAATTGCTATCTAATTGTTTATATATTATATTAATTATGTTGGTGTAAATGTACATGAAATTCTTTTACTAAGCTTTTGGCTTACATGATATCTTTCTTGTCTTTTTTAAAATATAAAATAAGTGGGATAGAAGGCAAAAGGATATGAGTGAGAATTGAATGGATTACAATAATTATATTGTTTTCAATATCTATTGAACACATAAAGTTGTGATTCGATTTTTTTTAATTATATTTATAGTACCATTTGATTTTAAATATGAATAATGATATATTAAGTTGCTGTGAATATTTATAAAAAAATTTTGCATATTTTTTAAGATCACACATGCAAGCTTGATGAGGACTGGATTTGGGATCTACAGAATCATTACAAGTTTTCAATTATTTTTAATAGAAAAATATTCTATCTTTTTAATTAATAATAAAATTTGTTGTATTCTTCATCTTAGTTTTGCTTAGAGGCAGAAAAATATCATCTTTCAAATTAAAGTGGAAAAACAAATCCTCTTAGAAATTACAATTAGATTTGTTCAAAAAATAATGAGATTTGAGCATATCGCAACCATCAAAGATACTTATGATTCCATTAAACAATGACAAACAGGAGGTGTAAGAGATTTTTTTTCCCTGTCGAAGGAGATTCAATGCATCGAGATCACGGGAAATCCGTCCTTTATAACGCACAGTATGGTCCTAGATGCGGATGAGAAAAGAGTCTAATTAAATAGAAGAGTGTCAACCCCGTACCGTGGCCACGTATTAATTAGACGAGTCCGTGAATGGTCCGTCCATTACCTCATCGGGAGAAGGCAAGCCCACAACCCCATAATATAGCATCCAAGCACCAAGCCCACAATCCCAGGCAAATGGAGAAAGAAACAATTATAATAAGCGATACAAAAAAAAAAAACAAGCTCGCAGTAATGGAGCTCTGCAATCTAAAAGCTCAGAGAAAAAGGAAAGAAAATGGATGTTACTGCATGCATTGATGATTTGATTAGATTCCATGGATGTATGGGTCTGATTAGACGTCTTATGAAGGCGGTGGAAGAGAGAAGTTTTGCTATGGATGCAAGGGAAAGGCATCTCTCTCCCCCTCTCCCTCTGTGAAATGCTGGTGCTAGTGTCACCTCCAACGTCCACCAATCCAATCCATCATCCATTTATTGGCAAGACCAAGACTTTTGATTGGACAGCTCATATCCAACAAATCTTTCCTCTCGGTCGTAGCAGAATCTACTGCAAAAAAAAAATTCTCAATAAAATATAGAACCGATGTCCCAAAGCCTACCTGCAGTCTTCCTACATCCAGTACGCATCGTACCTGAAGGATTTGATAGCAAGTTTTTTCTATAAAATTTTGTTTGCTAGCTTATAGTTCACATGCTATAGCATAAACTTTTATAGTTTTATATCTAAGTTAAGAAAATCATGGGAAGAATATTGCAGTCTTTTTTGACTTGAGCATCAATCAATTGAAATGCGTAAAAGTTTAAGGCCACGTACCATCCATTCAAGTATAGGACTCTGGGAGCCTTGCAAACAAGTAGACGTAGATGGATGACAGATGCTCGGTGGGCTATCGTCGCAGTGCAGCTAATCAAATGCGAAAGTACAAATTTAGGTCAAAAGTTTATGTGGAGCAGAGGAAAAATAAAGGAAGGAATCAAACAGGGGCATCATTCTCTCCTTCCTGCTCTGTTTCCTAGATTAATGGGTCTCTTTAGTCTTTCCCCCTCTTGTTTCTCTGCTTAAAAAAAAGAGGGGCAAAAAGAGAGACTGCCAAAGAGAAAGATTAGAGATTACGTGACCTTTAAACCTGAGAACAAACAGTTATACCGAGAAAAAGTATTGGGAGATAAATTTAAAAAAAAAAAAGGTAAGGAGGATAGCTCCTATCCCAATGCATGGAGACAGGACCTCTTGTGATTCCTCGCTATACTTTTCGCATGTAGGGCCCTATTTACTTACACGTGCTTTACTCCTTAAGCCTTTATACTCGAAAAGAAAAAATGATTCAAGGAAGTTGTCTCTAGTAGAAACTGGCAGCTCCACTTGACTCGAAAAAAAAAAAAAAAAAAAGGTTGCTCTTAATGAACATTGAGAACCGAAACATACTCCAATTTTAAACTATAGTTATCTAGAGTTCAAAGTTCATGGCAGCTGGAGCGAGAAATATGAATCAGAAAGCAAGTTTCAACTTTTTAAAAGCTAAAGAACCTAGCAGCTGCAGCATAACAAATTGTTTTATATGTCAAGAATACAATAATATACTCCAAGATATAACAGCTTATTCGCTTAGGCTAGGAGGGTTTATTTGACCAAGTGAGTTGAAATGAACAGACTTTGAAGGGATTTTTTTTTTTTGGTGATGAGTGCTATATTGGCCATGGAAGCCCGAACTTAAAGATGGCAAACCGAGACAGCCATCTTCTCATCAACTCCACCCAATTCTGATGGCAAAACCAGTCCATCTCCTTATGTTTTGACCTTTGACCTCCGCTGATTAGAAGCCCGTTTCTGTTTTTTCGAGAGAAATCATTGGAAGCATCTCAAAGTGGCCAAGTCCAGGCCAAGATTATCACTCTGGACACGATAAGATGCTTGCATTTGGCTGACATGGAAGAGGAAATTGATTGTTGACAGACATCCTTGCACAAGATTATGGTTTTCTATTGCTGGCATTTGAGGAATCCAGAGGAGTTAGAGTGGACTCTGAAATAAGCCTTGGAACTATGTATGCATCAAGATAATTTAGGTTCAAGTGAATGCATTGCTGGTAACAAATTGCCATGAAAGTACTTCTGGCAAAGGAGATCATAATGAATGATACCTCCATTGCCATTTGGCCTAATGACAACCACAGCACAACTTTCCTTCTCAGCTGCAACCAAAAGCACAGCTACCTCACAGAACACCCATCCAGTGGAATGATAAATTCAAGCAAGCAAAGTTGGCAGAGAGAATGAGATCAAGTAATTGGATGGGACGTTCTGCCATTTCCATTGTTATTATTATTATTCCTCGATTTGTGACACATCTAGTCAAAGCCTTAAAGCTCATTCTAGCCTCACATTACATTCACTCTTTACTCCATTCACATATTTTATACTACCATAAGAGAACCAAACAACCCCTAACTCCTAGAAGATTAGATATTATGGTTAACCCTATATAGATATATAAATATGCCTTTGACCTGACCTCCACTTGAGACACAAAAAAGCATTTTTCCTAATGAAAAATGAAAAGAAAATAAAATACTAAATTACCCATTTTCCAACTATATGCAGGCAGAACACCAAAGGTATGCATGCCTCTTCCCTCCACCCAGAGATTCAAAGAGATAGGCAAGGAAATAAAGAAGCAGAACATAGCCTACAAAACCACCATCCCCACCACCACTAACTAACTTTGCTTCACATAATTGAGCAGCTACCAGGGTTCTCATCACTGAAGAAGTTGGAATAAGGCTCAGCCTGGGGTGGTGGCGGCGGCTGGTACATGTTGTAGATTGGTGGCGGCTGAGCATACCCCATCATCGGCTGATATGGCCGGTCCTGGCCATTCATCATCATCATCATCCTCTGCTGCTGTTGCTGCTGCATCATTGCAGCCATGCACTGCTGCTGGTATGGGTTTACAGCAGCCATCATCTCCGGCTGTGGCGGCAGCGGTGGCGCCGCCATCCCCCCTTGGAAGTATCCAGGCGGCGGGCCACCGGCTGGAAGGCCCTGGACCGCTGCCGGGATGCTCGCCATCTGGCCCATGGGGGCTTGCAAGTTGCCCATCTGGCTCAAGCCCATGCCAGGGAAGCCTTGGCCCATCATATTGGGGTTCATCAGTGGAGGGCCCCCACCACAGCCCACATCATTCCTTCCATCACCACCACCACCACCACCCTTCTTGCCTCCACTGGCTGGACTGTTACTATTGTTCCCACCATTGCCATTGCCATTGGGAGTGGCCTTATTATTCCCTCCATTCTTGTAATCCTGTTGCCCAGGCCCACCACCATTCTTCCCACCACCACCACCATTTTTAGCAGCAGCACCGCCTCCACCATTGCCACCACCCTGGTTCTGATTTCCACCACTGTTGCCACCTTTTTGCCGCCAGCACCGCTGCCATTGCCATTCTTCTGGTCATTGTTACCACCCACGCCCTTGTTTTGCACCGTGGCATCTCCACCACCACCACCTCCTCCTCCTCCTTTCTTGGCGTTCCCACCGCCACTGCCGCCTCCCTTCTTATCATTCATCCCATTCCCATTGGGTGGTGCGTTCGTGGGCTTAATCTTGATGTTCTTCAAATCCTCATCAAAGTCAGCATCAAATCCATCCATGTCATCCAGGACCTCATCATCATAGTTATCCAGATCATCGTAATCACTGCCACAGTCTTCAGTGGGAGGGGCAAAGTTCACAGATTTCTGATCCTTTGGGAAGGGGAGCTTCAGGTCCTTCAATTGAGGCAGCTTCAGATCTTCGAATCCTTTCATCTGCTGTAGCTGCTGCAACTGTTGTTGTAGTAGTTGCTGTCGTTGCTGCTGCTGCTGCTGCTGCTGTGGTGGTGGTGCTTGCTGGCCCTTCTGGTCTTTTCCACCATTCCCACCACCACCTCCACCCTTTGGAGGCTTGCCATTGTCCTTGGGCTGCCCTTTCCCTTGCTCAGGTTGTGGCCTCTGGAATTGGCTGTTGCTGTTGCTGCTGCTGTTGTTGTTGCTGTTTCCACCCTTTGGAGCCAACAGCTCTGCATGCTTGCCAGCCTTTCCAAGCTTTTTTATGAGGGTGGCAGGATCAACATTGCCTGAAACAGTCACCTTCCCTTGCTCTGCATCTATGGTGGTGGTGTACACTCCTGAGATCAACAGTAATATAGGATAGAAAGAAGAAAGGGAAAAAAAGGAAGAAGACAAGAACAAAGATATCATGATCAGAGAGGCATGTGGCGATCCAAATACTATAGACAAAGGAAAATGAGATTCTCTTTTTCTCATAGTGCTGAAAATGCTAGCCAAACGGAGCATAGCTACAGGAAGTACCATCAATTTTCTGCAGCAATTTCTTCACCTTCTTCTTACATCCCTCGCAGTGGATGTTCACTTTGAGAACACAGGTCTGCAGTCGGGGCAAGACAACCAAAACAACAGAGAGAAAGGAGGGAGAAAAAATAAGCAAACAAGACCATGAAAATTAGAAAGAAAGCTTGCAATGTGTTCATTAGCTTGACCAACAAAAGAGACAGAGACAAGGTGAATGTTGTGAATAATGCTCAAAACATAGCACGGAATAATTAAAGGGCAAAAGAAAGAAAAGAGAAATGACCATGCTAAGACCTTGAGTTCAGAAGAAGCAAAGGCAAAGAAAGAAGAATAGAGAAAGGAAGGGGTACCTGTATCTTGAGGAAGTTGATACTATCTTCTTTACTCATCCCTACAACCAAGCAGAAGGATAGAACCAAATTTTCTTCTTCTTCTTCTTCTTCTTCTTCAAACCGAATACAGCTTTTTATGGAGATGTGGGAAGACAAGAAAAAGAAAACAGGCCAGGGAAGGAAGAAACTAAAGAAGGCCCCCCAAGGAACAGATCATTTTCTTTAGTGAACTTCTCATCCCGAGAGTGAGAAATAATGGTGGAGAAACGCGTTTAGTGCATTTGAGCAGCGAAGAGGGGTTTTTAGAGAAGGCTGGTACCCTTCAAAAATGACCATTAACCCTGCCCCCTTGTCAGGTGATGGATGCAAGGGTGGTGGGGGGAAGGGAAGAGTACTGTTCCAGATACGGAGCCTCTTTATCTTTGCCCTCCGTTTGGTTTCTTTTAATACTTTAGCATTTCCTCAGTCTCTCTCCTGAACATAATTTTTTTTATAGAACCATCCCATACTTTTCTGATACTGGAGGTCAGTCTATTTCTTTCTCCTCATTGTATAATGATCACTAAATTTAAACAAATAGTATATCTAAACCAATCCTGTATTAATATTTGATACAAAGCTAACAAAATATTCTGTTAATAGTAGACTTAATACCCCCCTCCCAAAAAAAAAAAAAACCTTTGACTTGATTAGAGCAGCATTGTGAGCAAACCAGTTTAAGATGGTATATGATTAGGATAAACCCTTTCTCTTTTTTTTTCATTGAAGAGTATAGCTTAAAAGAACACAATCCCCTTCTTTTTCTCCTTCCCTTTTCATCATTCTCATTCATTAATGAACTCCAAGAGTCTTCAAGATCTCTGCAACCTTAAACTTTTGTTATCAGACCCTCCTGTAGCTATTAAAATAGGATTTCTATTCTTTTCCTAACTATTATTTTACATTTGGAGAGTACTATAGTCACATTTATGAACTCTTTGTTGTTGGTACGTCAATGATATATTTTTTAACTTTATATTTTCTTTATCATAAACCTTTCTCTCAATAATTATGCTTTTACGTTTGCAAATTTATTTTTATATTTAAAAAAATTAGATTTAAAGTACTTGGTTACAAAAATTGAGGTATGCAAACATTGGCTAATAATATATATTCGTTAAAATGCCTCTAAAGACTTCAAAACCCTATGAGAGGAATATCAGTTTCAAATATTAAATAGCCCTTAGTCCTCATTCGTAACACCAATAAGCCCAACCTTGCAAATGTAAAGCAACTTTGACCATCGTGGAAGTAATAATTCTCTTTGTAAGACTGAGATTTCTTCTCATAATGATAACCACAAAAATTATCACTTGTATTTCTGTTCAAGAAGTAATTTAAAAATTAAAAATAAATTTTATCTATCAAAAAAATATATATAATATTTTTTAATTAGAAGATGAATAACTTCAGAATGGTTGTTATTACATAGGAGAGTTTTCATGTGCCTATTATTGTACATAAAAGTCCTTTCTTTTCAATTGACGAGCATATTTGATTGGATCTAAATTAGTCAGCTAGTGATGCAAGCTAAACCATATAAAAAATAATTATTAGCATCACATTAACTCTTTGAAGATCCTCAATTAAGCACTTCAAATTTCTCAAAAATGCTCAAAAATCATGGCATCTTATGAAACACCTCTTCCCAGATTGTGATATCACACCATAATAAGTAAAGATTAACTCCAAATAAAGAAAGAAAGAAATTTGAAAATGTATTATTAAGTTATATATTCATTACAATAGAATATAAGTAGGCCACATAGAGTGAGCTTTTCAAAGAAAGAAATAAAGATTAATAACAGTCTAAAAATATATCTAACTTCTAATTCTCTTCTAACTGATCATATAAAATAAATATGAAAATTCAGATAATATATATATATATATATATATATCCTTTCCATTATAGTTGTATAATAACATTTTCATAATTTTTAAGTAATATATTAGCATTGACATATATTTCATAATTGACTTATACCTTTTCATTTGACCTTTGCTTTCAGTGATATAAAATATATTCAAAAAATAACTCATTGCTCGATGTTATGGAAGTAAATTTACTTAAAAATATTAAAACTATTGGTATTAGTGAAGTTTTCTTTTTAAACCAATAAACATTAAATATTTTTTGATACAAGTATAAATAAATTTTAAATTTTAAGCTTAAGGATATCTTGAGCATCTTCTTTTAGTCCTTTCTAAAATGTGCTTTAGTGGTCATATAAAATATGCTTCATTCAACCTTTTTAATTAAGTATATATCTTAAAGAATCACCCTTTAAGCTTCTGAGGTAGCTATGTTTTCCTTTTGAATTTCAATGGTTCAACATCATATAAGTTTTCTTAATGAGTCCTTTTTCAAGAAATTATTATCTCGAGTTTACATAATTGATGGATATAAAGACCTATAGCTACATCAGCTAGCTACAATCTCATAACCTGAACGTAAGCTTTTGGATATTTTATATTTTATCAATATGAACACTTTGAGCTAAGGGTATGCCTTTTAAAATGAAAGAAATAATTAAAACTACTATTTATTGGCAAAGCATGTTACCAATAATTATTGTGATCCTAATAATTTGGCTATCATTTTTTTACTTTTCTAACTATGGTCACTAAAAAGGACTAGCATTGACACCAGGTACCTCATCACTGGTCCAAGTTGAGTTTGTTTGTTAGAGAAGTACTGTAATTTAAGTTTGCTACCTAATAGAAAAGGTGTTTCATTCAGATGAGATGGAAAGCAAGGAGGGCTTTAAGATTTATTTTTATAAGGTAAAGTTTTAATAACCAATAGCTTTAATTAAATCATGCAGTAAATATGAGCCCTACGGTTTATTTTGAGTATTACATGCTCATTATCAAACTATTCGCATCAAAGTTTACACAATAATATAAAGCTTTACATCTTTCGATTAATGATATTATTACTCACTGCATATATATATATATATATATATAGCTAATTTTAGAATTCGATCATCCTTTTCACTCTTTGATTCATATGAATACTGAAGCCATTCATTTTTTTCACTTTTTCTATCATTTGGAATCTATGAACTTGGTGGATCTAAGGATAGAAAGGTAACCGAATTTAGGCTTAGCTGCATTCGAATTTAGTTAAATTCAGAATCCAATCTTCTTCATCCAATCATCTTGAATTCATACAGATCTTGAAACCATCTCATATTTTTTACCTTTTCTATGTTTGAAGATTCTATGGATCTAAAGGGACAAAGAAAGTAATCGGATTTAAGCTTTGGTTATATTTGAATATAACTATATATATGTGTGTGTGTGTGTTACAATCCAGTTCTATATTATGGGCTAGCATTTTTTTCATCGTAACCTACTACACCAGCAAGTTAATTCACAAATATGAAATTATTAATGAAGTCTTCCTATCTAAATTATCATGAAAAATGGCAACCTTTGATATAAATTTAGCAATTTCTTCTAAATATCCATATATCGCACTTACATAGTTTGTCATGAAAAAATAGACATGAATCATCATGTATTACTATACATTATGAGCAATACTAAAACATGATATACTCACAAATATCTAGGCGGCCTTGGTTATAATATTGAGTCAATATTATATGAACCCCCATCAAATAAAAAAAAAAGTGAAGCAACTCCCATGCCATTCCAAAAAAAAAAAAAAAAGAAAGAAAAAATTCTTCGGTTCAGTTGAAAAAGAAATTATTTAAAATCAATAAGTTGATATAGTGGACTACTTGCATTACATTAAATTTATATATTATTATGGAATATATCAGCTGAAATGAAACGCTTGGAGTTTAAACAAGATTATGCAAAAGTGAATGAGCGTGAAGCCACGTTCCTCGCCTTCTAGACTCGAAAGGCAAGGAGGCATTATTGGGAAGTAGAATGAGATAAATTTGTTGGAGACCCGAAAGCTTATCATTGAAATCTAAAACAACTATAAAAGAGAATTTTCAATAGTAGTCATATAAAATATTTTTGTAAGAAAGGGTTAGAAATAGACCATTACCAAAGAAATGTGAACTAATCCTCACCATTAATGCAAAAAAAAGGAAAACATCAATTATAAAAGCCACGTCACATGGAAAGATAAGAATTTTTTTAAAGAGTTTGGTGGAGAAAAGCGAAAGAATGGGTTCTTTTGTTCTCTTAACTACTATCAGAAATTAATTAAAATTTATGACCAAAGAGTTCAAAGACTAGCCCCTTACCGCTATGCCAATCTGATCGTTGGCAATAAATGATGTAAGCCCAAGGTTTTGATAAGATTTGAACAAGTTAAAGGAAGAGAGGAATAAAAATTTTGGTTTAATTAATGGTATTAAAAATTAATACATAATATTAATTTTACTTATGACTTTATTTTTATACTAGTGAGAGAATCTGTAAATGACATATGCTTTGTACAAGATTTTAAAATCACTAAGGATTTCTAAGAAAAAATTTTTCTGATAATTTTTTTATTTTAAAAATATCTTACCATCACCAAAGAATTTATCCCTTAGTAAATCTCTAAGCGACAAAACTTTTCTTACAAATTTCTTGCTAAAAAATATTTAAATAATCACTCACTGATCCCTTGCAAATTATCAAGGGATTTTCAAGGAATTTATCAAGGAAAATCCCTTAGAGATTCTTTACTAAAACTAGATTTTGAATATAATTTAAAATTTTTTAAAAATTTCTTTCTAATCCCTAGATAATTTTCTGAGAGACATATCCCTTAGTGATATCCCTTGATGAAAAGCTATTTCTTATAGTGCTAGACTAAGAGCAATTCATTCATGTCAATTAAATCTAACTAATCTTTTGTTTATGTTGTGACTAAGTTTAATTCAAAAACTAATGAATATATCTTCTAAAAAGTATATATAATAATATAATTAATAAAAAAAGAGATAGACCTACTATACATGCATTCATGCATCCTCAAACAAGGTGAAAAATTTAGAAAAGACTTAAATTTTCAAATATCTCGATTGATATTGAGATGATCTCAAGTAATATAACATAGATATAGCGGATATAAAACTAATAACTATATTTAGACATTAATTTTAAGAAATAATTATATTGACATCATATAAGCTTGCCTTTTAATACTTATTAATATTTATGTTGGCCGAGATTATCAATACGAACATTTTTTTTATGTGTATTGGATTAGCAGGAGATCAATATGGATGTAGACTAACAATGAGACCACGAAGAAAACATTGCTTTTAAAGGATATAGTTATTTTTTTTTAAGGAGGTAACTATGCAAGATAGAGTCAATGAGATCAAATTAGAGATTACAATAGTATGTTTATAAAGTTTAGCATTGCTATTTCTAAACTCAAAAATGATATTTAAAGAAAATTATTTCCTCAAATGTAGAGGGTTGTTCTCAAGGACGCAATTTATTCGACTGGTTTCTATGCACTTACAAATGATTAACAATTGTATGATAAAACATTTGAAATTGTATTCATAAAGTTTCTCATAATTTACTAGGAACTTCTAGGATGTCCCCTTTCATAATTTTAAAAGGTCAAAGGTTCATAGGAATTCATAATCCTTTCTTTATCTTTGGCCTTTTGAACTGAACAAGGCCTCCACCATCAAGCCATATGTAGTGAGATTCTAGTCATTTAGTCATTTTTGAGTTTTCTTGTGGTGTTTTTGTGAGTTGATGGGGCTGGTCCCTTGTAGGGTGTCTTTGTTAAACTATTTAATTTATTTTACCATAATTTTCATTTAAACGCATCCCATTCTATCCCATACTACACATATATACTTGCAGGCTCAAGGGCTCAAAAGGGGGAATGAACGGTCAAATCACTAGAGGTGAGATTTTATGCCTATTTATTAACCATCTTTAAAAATAATATGGGAAAAAATACTTTTGGGAATAATATTAGGATGCCACATGGGATGCCATGTAAGCATCTATGAAATTATTTGAAAAAAAAACCACATTGTGAATGAAATTATCTACTAGGCAAACGATTTTAAAATCATCTGAATGATTTATGGCTACACAAGAATTCTGCTTTGAAAATTTTGACTAACTACTAGGAGTCATCTATTTTGGTTGCCTAAGTTATAAAATAAATAATTTTAAAATCATCTTTTCAGTAGATGATTTCTATTCAAAGTTAACTTTTGAACAAACAATTTCGTCCTAAACATACAAAAGATTTTAGGATGAAATCCCCTCTTCTTAAAAGAAATGACTTAAGATTTTTTTTGCTGAAATCATCTATTTAAACAAAGATCCTAACCAAATTCTTGTAAATTCTTTTTACTCATTTCTATATCTCCAACCTAGGTATGTGATGGTTTTTTATAAGTTTGAAAGAACTTTTGTTGTAACTCGGCCTTGACATCCATATGTTACCTTTCATCTATAAGAATTAGAGTTGGAAAGAATTGGAAGCAAGGAAACTCTACCAGCGTTATATATCACTAGCTTACATCAAAATTACTAAACATTCCTTCATTTAGAATGATGAAAGAGACCCCTATCCTTTCTTAGACTCAAACCTATAGAACCATTCAAAGTATCAATCATTGGCTGATAAATTCAAAGGTTGTTTTTGCTGGAAGAAAGATGTACAATTGGATGAAAATAACACCAACATTTGGTGTCCAAAACTTGGCATCTCCTTTATAATATTCACTAATCTTGGTACTATTTTCTGAAGGCTTTGTTGCTATGTGGCAACAACATACTCCTGTATGTTGCTAGGGCTTAGCTTTTATAATATTATAGATATCACTTCATAATTTTGAGATTATTTTTTTATGCTTCATTTAGTTGCAAGATGGTAAAAGATAGGGTGTTTATTTTTTTTTCTTGACATTAATCAAAAGTGCCACTATTTTCAGCTACAGAAGAAGCATAAGTGTTGTTTGTTGAAGTGTTATTTTATTCTTGATGATCATTAAGGATAGATAAAATATAGGTAGCGAGGGTGAAAGGTTAAATGAAAAATAATATCTATCAAAGCTAAAGAATAAATATTTTTTTCTCTATAACATAAAAATATTTTATCTCTCGCTATCTAGTAAATGGTTGAACTATCCTTAAATGCTACATTCGTAAATTTATGAATTACAAAGCAATTTGACTTACATCATCAAGGATGCAATCTGATTTTGCAAAAGATGAGATATTGACCATAAGGGAATTGATTTCAACATGAACTAAAATCTTTGGTTGAGAGGAGAGCTAGCAACTCTTCCAAATCAAAGACAATCAAATTCTTAATTTGTGCAATAAAATTTAAGTTATCAATAATTTTAGTCATTGATTTAACTATCTACAAATTTACAAGTTTATTCAATATAACAAATAAATAATAAATTGAAATATCTCAATCAATATATTAAAATCATATAAAATAGCAAATGAAATATACCTAATTATTTGAGTGAACATAATGAGTGATGAGGTTTTACATATATTTATTTATGGGTGCATGGCATTGATGCAAATAAATATTTCAATCATGAAAAGTTCACTATTGAGATTTGTATTGCTAATATAGCCACTTTTAAATGTATGTATCAATGAGCAATATTAACATTATTCTTTCAATTATTAAAGATTTGATTTGATTAATAATTGAGAATTATTCATTGTTTCCACATTATTTGGTTTATTCAGGAAGAATTCATTGTTTTTTATGGAAAAATGCTTTTTATCAAGCAATCCTTTTATCTTTTACATTTTTATTTATCTGATTGTACCAAAGAACAGTTTTATTAATTAGCATTGAAACTTGAAGCCCCTCCTCCACTGTATCCAGTGTAATCCATTATCAGAGGTGGGAACGTTAAGCGTGCGAGATATATAAACCATTTCCACTTGACTCCTCTACCCTACATTTGTTTTAGTGCAAAGAGGCAGTCGTAGGCTAGAATGGAAGTCCAAACTAATTATTTAATTGAAAGCAGCACATGTAACTATTTCCAAGGCATTTTTTGGGCTTGGAGTATTTTGTTTTTTCGTTTGGAGTGGGAGGAGGTAAAGCCACCAAAGGGTTAGCCTTCCGGTGCTGGTCTCACGTACAAACCACTGGCAGCTTGCATCAACCCCATCTCCCTCTCTCTCTCTCTCTCTCTTAGCTTCTCCTCACTGAGAACGACATGATAGCAAGGAACAAGGGGACAGGCGTGGGCCAAAGCTCCCATGGCAAAAGATTAAACCTAGAATGGGACTGGAGCAACATGAATAAAGTTTGTGACAAGTGCGAGCACACTAGATCTTGGTGTGGTCGTTCAACACGCCACCAAACCGATCATTCTTTTGCTTTATTGTGTGCTTTCTGGAAAGCAAAAGACTTGGATTACGGCAAACCTAATCATTAAGTTATGCAAAGCAAAGGACTTTGTCCATATAATTAAGCACATCTTATAAGGTTAAAAGATTAGGTGGTGAGTTGCTTTATAGCTTCACATATATTTTAGATATATATGTCATTATAGGACACCTTAGTTCCCTGTTACACGTACAATTAAATTCTAAGAACCTTATAAGGTAACAATATATTTTTGGTTCTCAAATTTTCAGTTACTATGAAAAAAAAAAAATTAACAACATGTTGTATAAGATGCATGAGGGAACTATGGAAGAAAAAAATCAAAAATAATGCTAGAGAATGTAAAGTTTATTATTGTTTCATATCGAGGATGGGTTGGATGCCGAAGGTGACCACATGATGACTGTCTGAAATTTTATGGGAAATTAAGTTTACAGTATCATGAGATTTTAACACAAACATTAAGTAGAGACTTGATTATCAATGAAGAATCTAAGTACTCTAAGGACTCTTATCACAAAAAAGATCAACAGAGCTAGCATGCAGCTTTTGTACTGCTCTACTAATTGATAACCTCCTAGTGCTAGTTGCCAGTCAAGGAAGCAAAGCCATTGAAAGCTACACATGGGATACGTACCTTATTTTTGTGTGTTTGTGAGTTATTAAAGCCATTTCCATCATCATCTGAGATGAAGTACAGATGCTTTGATGGCAAAGCCCAAGGGTAGGTATCATATCTGAAAATTTACCATGGATCCTTGCTAGATTCGTTGTTTGCCCTCTTCTCATGTTAATCATTGCTCTCCTATGGAATCTTGCCAAACCACTTGCCAAGTTGTATTTTGTGCAGTTTATTGCTTTTCTATGCTGATTAAAATCAACCAGATGAACAAGTTTGGCTGCTCTCTCACCTCGAACTTCAGGTTAATTTGATGCTTAACAAAACGCGGTTGATTAAAAAAAAAAGCCACTAAGTACCATGCCCAATAAGGTGACGAGTGGAAGCCATGGTTCTTCTTTTGATGTACTGCAAGTTCATGAATGCAAATTTGCTTGCCTTTAAGATGGGGGTTTCACAAATAATAGTTTTTAAAATGTTGCATGAAAATGGTATCACCTTTCAACGTGCAAAGCCCTAGCTTTTGTGTATTGAGATCACAAGGGAGACAATCTTAGTTACATGAATGGTTTTTGATGACGCCAAGTCACCTTCTTCGAACGTCGGGGAAAACAGACGTCTTGCTCCTGGAAATCCTACAAGAAAAGTCCTCGGGGACCGGTGGCACCGGTGGGGACCCTCCGACGATCAAGTTAGTGGCTTGGGTTCAGACAAGGAACCGCTCCAGCGAAGAGGAGCTGAGGCGGTTAGGGTTTTTGTAGGGAGGAAGAAAGCTCAGAAAAACCAGAGTTTAGATCTCACTTACAGCGTGAGTATGTGTTTCTTATACTTGTCTGGATACCATGACTCGCGGTCTTGGAAGATCTCTGTCGTACTGTTGCCGATTGATATGACTGGGCTCCACTGCTAGAAATAGCGAGCTGCTCGCCGTAGCGGGGCATGGCGATGCACAGGGGCATGCAACGCGCCAAACTTTGTTATGAGGCATGGCCCTCCGTAACGGGGCACAATCACGGAAGTACTGAATGGTACGCTGCGGCAAGGCATGGTCACGCACAGGGGCATGCAACGCGCCAAACCTTGTTATGAGGCATGACCCTCCGTATGGGGCACAACCACGGAAGTACTGAATGGTACGCTGCGGCAAGGCATAGTCACGCACAGGGGCATGCAACGCGCCAAACCTTGTTATGAGGCATGGCCCTCCGTAACGGGGCACAACCACGGAAGTACTGAATGGTACGCTGCAGCAAGGCATGGTCATGCGCCGACAATCACGCGCAAGTACCATGCAACTTGAAGGTTGCGGTCCTCCTCGGTAGCTGAGTTGCATGTTGATCGCAGATGACCCCATGCCGAAGGGATATCGGAGATGGGGAATGATGACGCACCCCGGGACCGGTGGGGGCCCCGGGGTTAAGAAATGATGACCCCACCCCCGACCCCGAGGGGGTGCCGGGGGTGAGGGAATGACGATGCGCCCCGGGACCGGTAGGGGCCCCGGGGTTAAGAAATGATGACCCCACCCCCGACCCCGAGGGGGTGCCGGGGAGGGAATGACGATGCGCCCCAGGACCGATGGGGGCCCCGGGGTTAAGAAATGATGATCCCACCCTCGACCCGAGGGGGTGCCGGGGGTGAGGGAATGACGATGCGCCCCGGGACCGGTGGGGGCCCCGGGGTTAAGAAATGATGACCCCACCCCCGACCCCGAGGGGGTGCCGGGGGTGAGGGAATGACGATGCGCTCCGGGACCGGTGGGGGCCCCGGGGTTAAGAAATGATGACCCCACCCCCGACCCGAGGGGGTGCCGGGGGTGAGGGAATGACGATGCGCCCCAGGACCGGTGGGGGCCCCGGGGTTAAGAAATGATGACCCCACCCCCGACCCCGAGGGGGTGCCGGGGATGAGGGAATGATGACGCGCCCCGGGACCGGTGGGGGCCCCGGGGTTATGAAATGATGACCCCACCCCCGACCCCGTTTTCCTTTCTGACGACGCTGGGATCAGTCATATCAGATGCCCCCTCGCCTCTGGGGCGAAGCGGGTCCCATCGTTGAGGCTCAAGGGGCGTTCTCCACGTGGCTGATCCCCAGCCTTGCCTTTTATGCGGACGGTACGGGGGATGCAAAGAGACGGCCTTCCGTACCATGCCAGCCATGATCGCCCTCGAAAGTGAGGACCAGCTCTTCGAAGTCCGCGCGAAAAGGTGCATAATGATTTCTTCTCATTACGGCGACATCAGTGGGGGCCCCACCATCGGTTGGGGGCGCACCGCGCCACGCGCCGGGGCACTCCTCGAGGCAAGCCGGCGTATGGCAAAGGGCCGCGTGGCCGACGGGACATGGCGGGACGTTTTGAAAACCCAACAAAGCCAGGCGAGGGGGGAACGAACTGACGCCGCACCACCCCCATCATCGTCTTCTTCTTCGCTTGTTCTCCCAGTGCTCCTGCAACCTGCGAGCTCGCGCCCAGCTTTCTTTGCTCTCCCAGGTCGGCCTTTTTCGTCTCAATTCTCTTTATTCATGAGTTTACCTTCCTGGACCTCGGGGGACGGTTCTGAGGACCGTCCTCCTCTGTGAGGCTTCAGACTCCTTCTCCTTCTCCTCCGATCGAGTGGTCCTCTGATTCAGAGGACCACGTCCCTTTGGCCCGGTGACGGGCCGCCGGTGGAGCCGCCGGTGGAGCTCCGTTGAGGGGCCGTCGGCCGGGGGTCGGGACTTTCTCGAGGGTGGAGGAATCCCCAGGGGGGGTAGCCTCCTCGATGACGCGGTCGGATTTGGAAAGGATCCGAGCCCGTTATCGGATCCCTCGGGAGATCAACCTATTTCTGCCGACCCCCGACGACTGGGTTATCTCCTCCCGACCCGGTCGTGTAGCCTTCTACGAGGTCTGCCTACAGGTAGGCCTCCATCCTCCTTTCCATCCTTTTTTCATCACTCTCCTCGACTTCTATTCTTTGACCCCTTCCCAGCTAGTCCCGAACTCTTGTCGGGTGATTAGCGCTTTTGTCATCCTTTGCCATCGCCTAGGTATTACTCCTAGGGTCAGTTTATTCCGCAATTTCTATTCTCTTTGGGCCCAAAAGGGATGGTGGGTGTTTCAGCCCTGACCCAATAGGGTCCTTAAGCTTCTTTTGCCTTCGTCAATCAAGGGGTGGAAACCCCATTTCTTTTTTGCCAATATTGACCAAGTCTGGCCCCAGTGGGGGGACCCCGACCTCCGAGGGAACATCGCGGCCGTTCAGCCTGGGGACCGGGAGGCGATGGGGGTATTGCTGACCGCCGAGATCCCCCGGTACACCCTACTGTTAGCGGAGGACAACTTTGAGCTAGCGGGTCTCGTCTCCCAGCGGGGTAAATTCTCCATACTTAGTCAGAAATTCTGCTCTTCTTTCTTCCTTCCTCTTTTCTTCTCTTTTTTTTTTTTTTTTTTTACCGTTCTGAAAATCTAACTTGTGTCATGCAGCGATGAAAATTCCGATCGCGAAAGTGGTAAAGGCTGCCAAGAAAAGGGCCCGAGAAGGGCCGCCCAGGGACCAGCGGGCCCCGGCCCCGAAACGCCTGGTGGTCCGGGCCTCCCTCCCGGCACCAGTCTCCCCACCCTCGGCTCCGCCGCAAGCCCCAGCTGTACCGGAGGTCGACCTTACGGCCGACACTCCACCAGAGGTGGGGGCGACTGCGGGAGCCACCGCCGAGGAACCAGAAGTGGGGGCGCATGTGCCAACCGGGGAGTTCCCGGTCTCCGAGAGAGCGACCCCATTAGACGCTGCCAGGGACTGGGGCGAGGGACCATCTGGCCCCGCGAGCCCATCCCCCGAGGGGCCACTCGGAAGTGGTCCGCACATAGAGTCGGGACATCAGGGACAGCGGAGGGAGGCGAGGGCGCGCCCAGGCCGCCTCGAGACTCCTTGGACGACGGCCATTGGGCCGAGCAGGCCCTGGGTCCGGTCTTTGATCTCAGGATCATTGAGGATCTCAGCCATCTGGGGGCGGGCGCATTCTTTCGGGACTCTTACGCCGCAGTGGTCAAGGTAAGCAATTTTCTCGTTCCTTCCCCTTTACTGTTCCTACATATATATTCTGTTGACCTGGGCTTATGTGCAGATCGCGCACTCCCTGAGGGCCGCCAGGGAGGTAATCCAAGGGGGAAAAAAGGTTCTGCGGGAGACACAGAAGGAGGTCGAGAAGGCCCAGCGCCGTGCGGAAGAGGCAGAGAGGGCGCTGGAAGCGGTCAAGGATGCCTGTGCAAGCGAGGTGAGGGCCGCCACGAGCCGGGCGGAAATGGAGGCCAATCGTGCGCGCGCGGCGCTCTCTCAGATGATGGAGGCTGAGAGCGCGGTCACGGCCAGGGACATGCACATCTCTGAGTTGACCTCAGTGCTCCAGGAGGCCGAGGACCGAGCGGGTGCGGCGGCGGAGGAAGCTAGAGTGGCAAGGGAGGAGACCTGCCGTCGTGAGGAAGAGTTGAGCCGCGCTCGAGAGGAGATAAGCCATGCTCGGGAGGCTGAAAAAACCACGGCGGAGGCTCTTACTGCGGAGAAAGCTCGGGCTACTGGACTTGTTGAAGAATACAAGGCATCTGATCGTTTCGCAGATGACCTGGCCGAAGCTTCGGCCGCTGTATACCTCGACGGGTTCCAGCATGCTAAGGAGAGGGTGGCTAGGGATTTAAATTTCCCCCGGGCTTTGGAGATCGAATTGTCAGACCAGACTTCTTCCGATGATGAGCCCGCATCGGCAGAGCCATGAGTCTGCGTCCGCTACTTTGCTTTTCTTTTCTTTCTTTTGTAAGCCCGACTACGTCGGAGTTTTGTAGTTCCTAGTTAATGAAAATACTTTTCACGATGATCTTCGTATTATTGTTAACTTCATCAGTTGATATGAGCGGTTAGCCGGGTTTTATGCCTGATTGGCACAGGGCCTTGAGTGCCGAAGGGCGTCGGGCTTTTGTTGTTGAGAGCTGGTGGTACACCGCTCTGCCAGTTGTACACTGGGCTTTATGCCTGATTGGTGCAGGGCTTTGAGTACCGACGGGGTGTCGGGCTTTTGTTGTTGAGAGCTGGTGGTACACCGCTCTGCCAGTTGTACACTGGGCTTTATGCCTGATTGGTATAGGGCTTTGAGTACCGATGGGGTGTCGGGCTTTTATTGTTGAGAGCCAGTGGTACACTGCTCTGCCAGTTGTACACTGGGCTTTATGCCTGAGTGGTGCAGGGCTTTGAGTGCCGACGGGGTGCCGGGCTTTTGTGCCTGATTGGCACAGGGACTTGAGTGCCGACGGGGCGTCGGGCTTTTGTTGTTGAGAGCTGGTGGTACACTGCTCTGCCAGTTGTACACTGGGCTTTATGCCTGATTGGTGCAGGACTTTGAGTGCCGACGGGGTGTCGGGCTTTTGTTGTTGAGAGCTGGTGGTACACCGCTCTGCCAGTTGTACACTGGACTTTATGCCTGATTGGTGCAGGGCTTTGAGTGCCGACGGGTGTCGGGCTTTTGTTGTTGAGAGCCAGTGGTACACTGCTCTGTCAGTTGTACACTGGGCTTTATGCCTGAGTGGTGCAGGGCTTTGAGTGCCGACGGGGTGCCGGGCTTTTGTGCCTGATTGGCACAGGGCCTTGAGTGCCGACGGGGTGTCGGGCTTTTGTTGTTGAGAGCTGGTGGTACACCGCTCTGCGAGTTGTACACTGGGCTTTATGCCTGAGTGGTGCAGGGCTTTGAGTGCCGACGGGGTGTCGGGCTTTTGTTGTTGAGAGCTGGTGGTACACCGCTCTGCCAGTTGTACACTGGACTTTATGCCTGATTAGTGCAGGGCTTTGAGTGCCGATGGGGTGTCGGGCTTTTGTTGTTGAGAGCTGGTGGTACACCGCTCTGCCAGTTGTACACTGGGCTTTATGCCCAGCTGGTGTAGGGCTTTGAGTGCCGACGAAGTGCCGGGCTTTTGTTGTTGAGAGCCAGTGGTACACTGCTATGCCAGTGGTACATTGGGCTTTATGCCTGATTGGTGCAGGGCTTTGAGTGCCGACGGGGTGTCGGGCTTTTGTTGTTGAGAGCTGGTGGTACACCGCTCTGCCAGTGGTACACTGGGCTTTATGCCCGGCTGGTGCAGGGCTTTGAGTGCCGACGGGGTGTCGGGCTTTTGTTGTTGAGAGCTGGTGGTACACCGCTCTGCCAGTTGTACACTGGGCTTTATGCCCGGCTGGTGCAGGGCTTTGAGTGCCGACGAAGTGCCGGGCTTTTGTTGTTGAGAGCCAGTGGTACACCGCTCTGCCAGTGGTACACTGGGCTTTATGCCCGGCTGGTGCAGGGCTTTGAGTGCCGACAAGTGCCGGGCTTTTGTTGTTGAGAGCCAGTGGTACACTGCTCTGCCAGTGGTACACTGGGCTTTATGCCTGGCTGGTGCAGGGCTTTGAGTGCCGACGAAGTGCCGGGCTTTTGTTGTTGAGAGCCAGTGGTACACTGCTCTGCCAGTGGTACACTGGGCTTTATGCCTGGCTGGTGCAGGGCTTTGAGTGCCGACGAAGTGCCGGGCTTTTGTTGTTGAGAGCCAGTGGTACACTGCTCTGCCAGTGGTACACTGGGCTTTATGCCTGGCTGGTGCAGGGCTTTGAGTGCCGACGAAGTGCCGGCTTTTGTTGTTGAGAGCCAGTGGTACACTGCTCTGCCAGTGGTACACTGGGCTTTATGCCTGGCTGGTGCAGGGCTTTGAGTGCCGACGAAGTGCCGGGCTTTTGTTGTTGAGAGCCAGTGGTACACTGCTCTGCCAGTGGTACACTGGGCTTTATGCCTGGCTGGTGCAGGGCTTTGAGTGCCGACGAAGTGCCGGGCTTTTGTTGTTGAGAGCCAGTGGTACACTGCTCTGCCAGTGGTACACTAGGCTTTATGCCTGATTGGTGCAGGGCTTTGAGTGCCGACAAAGTGCCGGGCTTTTGTTGTTGAGAGCCAGTGGTACACTGCTCTGCTAGTGGTACACTGGGCTTTATGCCTGGCTGGTGCAGGGCTTTGAGTGCCGACGAAGTGCCGGGCTTTTGTTGTTGAGAGCCAGTGGTACACTGCTCTGCCAGTGGTACACTGGGCTTTATGCCTGGCTGGTGCAGGGCTTTGAGTGCCGACGAAGTGCCGGGCTTTTGTTGTTGAGAGCCAGTGGTACACTGGGCTTTATGCCTGGCTGGTGCAGGGCTTTGAGTGCCGACGAAGTGCCGGGCTTTTGTTGTTGAGAGCCAGTGGTACACTGCTCTGCCAGTGGTACACTGGGCTTTATGCCTGGCTGGGTTGGCTTCCGAGGTATACTCCCGCCGGCTTCACGCCGGGAAAAGTCAGCTTCGTCCGCCCGGATGTACTTCTGGGCGCGGATCAGAAGTTCGGAGTAGGAACCCGGCGGCTTTTTGTCCAGGGAGTATGCGAAGCGAGAAGGGCGAAGCCCCCGCTTCAAAGCCAGGGTTGCCACCGAGTCCTTCAGGTTGTAGACTTCCAAGGCGGCCTCCTTGAACCGGGCAACGTAGTCTCGCAGAGACTCGCCATTCTTCTGCTGGACGGCAAACAGACTGTCTGCCACCCTCGGGATCTTCCGACAGGCGTCAAAGTGGGCCAGAAAAGCCCTCTCCAACTGTCGGAAGGAGTCGATGCTTCGCGGCGGCAGACGTGAACACCAGGCCCGGGCAGCTTTTTTCAAGGTAGCCGGGAAAGCAACACACATGAGCGAGTCAGTGGCCCCCTGAACTTGCATAAGCACCTTATAGCTCTCCAAATGGTCTAGGGGGTCCGTGGTCCCGTCGTATGGGTCCAGTTGAGGAAGGCGGAACCTGGTAGAGATTGGCTCTTCCATGATGCGGCGAGACAGAGGAGGCCGACTGTCATAATCAGTCTCCGGTAGGTGAGTGATCCGACGGCTGAGCTCCTCCAGCTTCTGGTTGCACTCCTCGAGTCGACGCTCAGCTCGACGAGGCATCCGGCCATCAAAGGAGCCCTCCCCCGAAGACTCAGAAGAAGAGCGGGGGCGGCGATGCCGGCGCGTGCGCTCCGCCTCCTTTCCGTGCCGCCGCTTAGGAGAGACGTTGGCGTGGCGAGAGGGAGACCGGGGCCTTTTGGATGCTTCGCGGGGATGCGGCTTGGCCGGGGATCGGCGGTGATGATCTGCAGAAACGGGCGACCTCCGGCGGGTGGAGTGCTGGCTAGGCTGTATCACTCCAGGGACAGACGGGCTCGGCTCCGGTTTCCGCAAGGCCGCTTGCTGCATGCCTTTGACCACCGCCGCCAGCGACTGGACCTGGGTGCCAGGGCAGCGAATCGATCTTCTTGAAGTGGCTGTGGAGCAGGCGCAGGAGCGTCATTTTGCGGAGCAGAAGGCCCTGCCCCCTAGAGATTAGGAGGCTCCGGGAAACAGGATACAAGAGCCGGGGGGGCCTCCGCGGGTGGACCAGCCCCGCAGTGCTGCCCCCCAGCACGACCGGTTGAAACTCCCTTCGTTCGAGTAGTCACCATAGCTTCAAAGTCTTGAAGGCGGGAGAAAGAAGAAGGCAGCTGGTTCGATGTCTTTCTTGTACACCCCCCCTTCCTGGCGCGCCAATCTGATGACGCTAAGTCACCTTCTTCGAACGTCGGGGGAAACAGATATCTTGCTCCTGGAAATCCTGCAAGAAAAGTCCCCGGGGACCGGTGGCACCGGTGGGGACCCTCCGACGATCAAGTTAGTGGCTTGGGTTCAGACAAGGAACCGCTCCAGCGAAGAGGAGCTGAGGCGGTTAGGGTTTTTGCAGGGAGGAAGAAAGCTCAGAAAAACCAGAGTTTAGATCCCACTTACAGCGTAAGTATGTGTTTCTTATACTTGTCTGGATACCATGACTCGCGGTCTTGGAAGATCTCTGTCGTACTGTTGCCGATTGATATGACTGGGCTCCACTGCTAGAAATAGCGAGCTGCTCGCCGTAGCGGGGCATGGCGATGCACAGGGGCATGCAACGCACCAAACTTTGTTATGAGGCATGCCCCTCCGTAACGGGGCACAATCACGGAAGTACTGAATGGTACGCTGCGGCAAGGCATGGTCACGCACAGGGGCATGCAACGCGCCAAACCTTGTTATGAGGCATGGCCCTCCGTAACGGGGCACAACCACGGAAGTACTGAATGGTACGCTGCGGCAAGGCATGGTCACGCACAGGGGCATGCAACGCGCCAAACCTTGTTATGAGGCATGGCCCTCCGTAACGGGGCACAACCACGGAAGTACTGAATGGTACGCTGCAGCAAGGCATGGTCATGCGCCGACAATCACGCGCAAGTACCATGCAACTTGAAGGTTGCGGTCCTCCTCGGTATCTAAGTTGCATGTTGATCGCAGATGACCCCATGCCGAAGGGATATCGGAGATGGGGAATGATGACGCACCCCGGGACCGGTGGGGGCCCCGGGGTTAAGAAATGATGACCCCACCCCCGACCCCGAGGGGGTGCCGGGGATGAGGGAATGACGATGCGCCCCGGGACCGGTAGGGGCCCCGGGGTTAAGAAATGATGACCCCACCCTCGACCCCGAGGGGGTGCCGGGGGTGAGGGAATGACGATGCGCCCCGGGACCGGTGGGGGCCCCGGGGTTAAGAAATGATAACCCCACCCCCGACCCCGAGGGGGTGCCGGGGGTGAGGGAATGACGATGCGCCCCGGGACCGATGGGGGCCCCGGGGTTAAGAAATGATGACCCCACCCCCGACCCCGAGGGGGTGCCGGGGGTGAGGGAATGATGACGCGCCCCGGGACCGGTGGGGGCCCCGGGGTTATGAAATGATGACCCCACCCCCGACCCCGAGGGGGTGCCGGGGGTGGGGAGATGACAGTGGACCCCGTTTCCCTTTCTGACGACGCTGGGATCAGTCATATCAGTTTTGTTCCAAAATTGTGATGAGTGGTACTTTTCTTTTCTTTTCTTTTTTCCTTGATAGAAAACGTGTTGCTCTTTTCTTTGTGGCATCATTAACTAATGTCAATAAATTGTTTGTTGTTGCATGGATTTAGTCAAGATCTAGATGGCCACACGTAAAGAAATTAAGATCGATGCATCATTAATTCAATAGACCAAGTGACTTAATCTAGGCATTATTAATTCCGAAGACCTTCTATATATTAACACTAGTTTTCTCAGTCAATTGTGTATGTTACTTTGTGCATGTGTCTGCTTCATTTGCATCGAGAAAAAGTAACACAGAATGAGGATATATAATTATTCCCCTTAGGATAGTTATGCCGATTTTTGTTTGGCCAAATTTGTTATTTTTAAATTGAATAGCACCAAGGATGAGGATATCTTGGTCCATGAAAGCAAGGATGAGGAATAAAAGCAGGAATCATGTTTTACCATCTCTCCTTGGAATAATTACACCAAGAATAAGCTCGTATTTAGATAACAGTTACTCTTTTTTGTTTATATTTTTATAAATATATCCAGCAAGGATCAATTCTAAGCTTAATCCTGAATTAATATTCCAAAAACAAAGAAAAGATAAAGAAGTTCATTCTAAGTAAATTGCTAAAAACAGTGCGCATGTTGTCAAAATAAACATAATACTTGTCATGTTGTTGTATTGTCTAATGTGACCATGAAATTTAGTGAACGGATGCGATGAAAACTAGACCGTCATCTGTTTTCTCTTTGATATGATATCCAAATGTTGGAAAGAAAACTATAAAAGAAACAACTTTGTGGATTAATTTGCTCAAAATCTTTCATGTTCATGGCCAGAATATATAATACGGATTGGTCTTAACACAAATCTTCTGAAGCGTGAGCAGTGAGTTCATTTCCCTGTGATCACGTATCCCATTGGGCGGTAAAATTTCATATATTCTTCCTATTATATTATATTAATGCAATCCTGTTCTTATCCCTGCAAGGGATAACTGGATTGAGATGCTTGGTTTACAAGGAGCGTAGCGGACAAAAAGGAAAGGTATTTTTTATAAATAATTTATATATGCAGAGATAGAGCTAGGTTGCATGGTGAACATAAAGTGTCCAATTAAAAATGAGAAGCGTTTTTATAAACACTTTAACTTTATTATTACACATTGAAATTCATGGGTGAATATATACTTTGTTATATTCCGATCCACCACATATTATATTGCAATATCAAGTTATTGGTGTTCATAAAATTCATAAGCCAAGTAATATTGTAGTTTTAAGGATGTTAATTTACTAATTCCATCAGATAAAGTTACTAAGTGTTGCATACTAGTAATTTAAATTTAAATCCAACTAAGCTTTCTCTTTTCCTAGTTATGTAAAACCCAAAAAAAAGGAAAAAGAAAAGAGAGAGAGAGAGAGAAGGGAAAGAAGATGATGAACTAATGTTGCAATTTCTCTGGGTGACTCACATCAGACTAAAGGAGGGTTGATGATTGTAGAGACAGAAATGGCAAGCTGAATCGCACTCAAAAAATTATATATACGCATTATACCTTATGTTGTAATAGATGATTTACTAGTGTGTTCAATATCCAGATCATTATTAATGTAACTATCCTCACACTAATGGATTTCTAGTTTAGAGCTAGCAAGTGCAGACATATTCATTAGTTATACGAACTATTTGATTATATAAATTAAGGTTAAAATTTGGCAATATAATATGGCACTCAAGATAGAAATATGCCTTATTTGCTAGTGAAAGTGTTGAGGGGTAAAATCGTCATTGCATAAATAATCGTGCAAGGGGCTAGGATCAACCCTGACTCCCACGTGCTGAACAATACCCGCTAGAGATAAGTCAGCCTCAGTAAATCGGGGCGTCTTAGCCTCTCACCAAGTCAAGGATTCCTAAGGCGCGGATCACATCTCTCGGCCTCAGCCGAGCTACACCGTCTCTCGGCCTCAGCTGAGCTACATCGTCTCTCGGCCTCAGCTGAGCTATATTGTCTCTCTCGGTTCCGGTCAAGCTATCCGACTGTGCCTCATCAGCCGAGTCATTATTATGCCCCGGCTAGACCCGGGCACTCAAGGACCTCCGCGAAATTCGGTGCGGAAGAGTTCAAATTCGTAAGACTCCAAACAGGAATCATATCTAAGAGTGGCCTAGGACCCGCGAGAGTGGCCTAGAGCCCTGGAGCCTATATAGCCACCAAATCTCGAGACATCAACCAGCTCTCCCAGCCGTCGATCATCTAACCAACAGGATGCGAATCTTACTGACCTCATAACAAACCGGATTCAAATCCTAACGACTTTTGGATCCACGACGCCCCCAGGAAATTAGGTGATCATCTATAAATAGAGTCGTCTGCCGACTTCTCAGGTATGCGCACTTGCTCACTGGCACACTCCCTTTCTGCCTTGGCTTCCCCCATTTTTCACCATTAGCGCTCTGCTCAGAGCTCTCGAAAGGCCACCCTTAGGGAGACTCTTCAGCGAGAGCCTTCTCCTCTTGTTTGTTGATTGTCGATCCCCGCTGACTTGAGCGTCGGAGGGTTTTCTGCGGAGGGCCACCCCCAACGCCTCTCGCGTGAGGACTGTTTTGCAGGTCCACCCAGGAGGGAGCCCATCCCAGAGCCCGATCGCGCCCGAGTCGGAGAACATATTTCAGAAGCAACAAATTGGCGCTAGAGGAAGGGTCTCAAGTCTCATAAACTTGTGATTTAGGAGACAAGGATCTCGATCTGAGAGAGAACTCCTCCCATGGCCAACCGAAGAAAGGCTACCTCCGAAGCCCGGAATCAGGTCGCCTCCCAAAGACCTGATCCGATGAGCAGTGTAGCGCCACCACCACCGTCAGTTGAGACTCCATCGCTACCGGCGGCCCCAGTGACCCAGGACCAGTTTGCTTCACTGGTCCAGCAAGTCCAAGCTCTAACCCACTTGATTCAGGGGTGCTTTGAAGCTCTCCAACCAGCCGCTCCTGCCTCGCATCCTCCTAAGGAGAATGCAACCCCCGCTCATCCGGCGATCTCCTCCTCCGGCCCGCATGGGGTTGCAGACCCCCCTTACCACCCTAGGGAAGCTGAGCCAGCCCCCCGAGGGGGCCGTGGCAAGGATCTTCCCCGATCTCGGCAGGCCCGATCCCTATCTCCGGTGTTCTCTCACCATGACTCGACACCGTCTCATTTCTCCCTCGTCCATCCCTCCTGTTGTGCCTGAGGAGTCCGCCAGCAACTCCGAGAGATGCGCCAGGAGTTAGATCCCTTTTCCAAGGGAATCATGGAGGAAGTGATTCCCTCCCACGTCAAGCTGCCCGCCATCGAGCTCTATCATGGGGCCTCCGATCCCGACGACCACCTCAGTAGCTTCAGATCGATCATGATGTTCCATGGGGCATCAGATGCGATCCTCTGTCGTGCCTTCCCCTCCACCCTCAGGGGATCCACTCGAACCTGGTTCAACGCTTTGAAACCAGGTTTCGTTAGTTCGTTCGACGAGCTGAGCCGCCTCTTCATCAGCCAGTTCATCAGCAGCCGTCGTCATCGGCAGAGATCCAACTCCCTCTCTTAGGTTAAGCAGAGAGAGGGGGAGTCCTTGAAAAAATACCTTGGCCATTTTAACACAGCCATGTTGGAAGTGGACCACCTTAATCATGAGGTGGCCATGTCCGCCCTAGCAAGCGGAGTGTTAAAGCAAAGTGACTTTTACCTGGCGCTGGAGGTCAGCTACCCTCAAAACCTCTCCGACATGATAGCTCTGGCAGAAAAATATGCCAGAGTCAAAGAATCGCGGAGAGCTGCCCGCACCGAGCTGACAAGGAAAAAGGAGCTCAAAGGCTCAGACAAGCACCGATCTGCCCGCCAGCCAAGTTCGCCTCGCCGCTAAAGGGTTCCTCCGCCCCCGCCGAGGAACCGCACCCGGAGCCCGCCAAGGAGGTTCAACCGATTCACTCCGCTCACTGCTCTAAGGGCGGAGATCCTCATGGCGATAGAGCGATAGCTCCCTCGACCACCTCCTCTCCGAGGGAATGCTGCCTGGAGAGATCCCACCAAATACTGTCGCTATCATCGGGATCATGGCCACAACACTGAGGAGTGCTAGCAGCTGAAGAATGAGATCGAAAGGCTCATCCAGCGAGGTAGGCTGGACCAATTCAGGAGAGCACCCGAGTCAAGGAACAGGGGCGATCGTCAACCTGAGCCTCAGCAACCTCCTCCTCCGAATCCTCCGGTCGCTTTCTCGCATGATGATGCGTTGGTTGTATCCCTTAATCTGAACAACTATGATGTAGATCGAATCCTTATTGATAGTGGGAGCTCCGTCAATATTTTGTATCTCGATGTGTTTCTGAAGATGAAACTGCTTATGGAGAATCTTCGAGCCATGGACTCCACCCTAATGGGGTTCACCGGCGATGTAATTACCTCGGAAGGAGTCGTGACCTTGACGGTCCGTGCAGGAGCTTGGCCTTCTGTTGCCACAGTCCACCAATATTTTCTGGTGACCAAGCTTCGGTCGCCCTACAATGCAATTTTCGGGAGACCCAGCCTGATGTCCCTTAGAGCTGCTGTCTTCATCCCGCACCTAGCAATGAAGTTTCCTACCGGATGGGGAGTGGGAGTAGTCCGAGGAAACCAAGCTGTAGCTCGGCAGTATTTCGTCACCAGCCTGCAATCCAAATTACCCGAGGTTGATGGACTGGACGCTCGGAAAGATTTTGCCGAGCAACGGGGAGAACCAGCTGAAGAGCTGGAGGAGGTACCGCTGAACGAAGCCCGGCCAGACCGAACTATAAAGATTGGGTCGCTGCTAAAAGGGAAACCTCGGACGGAGCTGATCGACTTTCTCCAAAGGAATGCTGATGTTTTCACCTGGTTAGCTTCTGATATGTCGGGAATCAGCTCGGATGTCCTCATCCATCGTCTTAATGTGGATGAGATGTCCTGGCCCATAAAGCAGAAGAAGAGGAGCTTCGCCCCTGAGCGGCAGAAGGCGATTGAGGAAGAAGTCGACAAACTTGTTAAGGCAAACTTCATTCGGAAGGTAAACTATCCGAGCTAGCTGTCCAATGTCGTCATGGTAAAGAAGTCGAATGGCAAATGGCGGATCTGCATCAACTTCACCGACCTCAATAAAGCCTACCCGAAAGACAGCTTCCCTCTCCCTCGGATCGATCAGCTTGTAGATGCTACTTTAGGGCATCAGATGCTAACCTTCATGGACGCCTATTCCGGCTACAATCAAATCTGAATGGTGCCTGAGGATGAAGAAAAGACCGCCTTCATAACCAATCGAGGTACATATTGCTACCGTGTCATGCCTTTTGGTCTGAAGAATGCAGGTGTAACTTACCAAAGGCTGGTCAACAAGGTCTTCAAGGAGCAAATCGGCCGAAACATGGAGGTATACGTCAACGACATGCTGGTCAAAAGCAAAGAAGATTTCCAGCACATTGAGGACCTCTCTGAGAGCTTCGCGATGCTCCGAAAATATCAAATGAAGCTCAATCCAACAGAGTGTGCCTTCGGTGTCAACTCTGGGAAGTTTCTGGGCTTCATGGTTTCTCAGCGAGGCATTGAAGCCAACCCGCAGAAGATTCAAGCCCTTCAGCAAATGACACCACCAACATCTATCAAAGAGGTTCAGCGCCTGACAGGAAGGATCGCGGCCCTCAACCGCTTCGTAGCTCGATCGGTCGAAAGGTGCCTTTCCTTCTTTAAAGCTCTCCGATCTGCCAAGAATTTTCAATGGACTCCCGAGTGCCAGAAATCATTCAAGGACCTCAAGAGGTATCTCGGCTCTCCACCCCTCCTCAGTAGCCCCAACTCGAGAGAGATTATATTCCTGTACTTGGCAGTTTCAGAAGGCGCAATTGGCTCAGTTTTGGTCAGAGAAGAGAAAAAGACCCAAAAGCCGATCTACTATATCAACAAACTGCTCCGGGACACCGAGACAAGGTACACCCGGATCGAGAAGTTGGTTTTGGCCCTGGTAACGTCGGTTCGGAGGCTGCGGCCATATTTTCAGTCGCATTTTGTGACAGTTCTCACCGACCAACCCATCAAGGCGGTGATTCATTGCCCGGAGACATTAGGAAGGATGGCTAAATGGGCCGTCGAGCTAAGCGAGCATGACATCCGGTACCAGCCTCGCCCGGCCATCAAGGCCCAGGTTCTAGCTGACTTCCTCCTTGAATGTACTATCTCGGAGGATAGTTCCACTCCAGACTCCCCCGAGCAACCAAAATCTGATGCCCTGTGGCTGCTCCATGTTGACGGATCGTCCAATGCCGGTGGCTCAAGCGCTGGCCTGATCCTCACCAGCCCAGAAGGGGCTACCTTCGAGTATGGCGTTCGCTTCTCCTTCCTAGCCTCCAATAACGAAGCTGAGTATGAAGCCCTACTCGCTGGATTTCAAATCGCACGTGACCTCAAAGTGAAGAAGTTAAACGCCTTCACCGACTCTCAATTGGTGGCTGGTCACGTGCGGGGCGAGTTTGAGGCCCGGGAGCCAAACATGATTCGGTATCTTCGGCAGGTGCGGGACTTACTTTCCCACTTCTCTGAATTTGAAGTTATCCAGATCCCCAGAACCGAGAATGCCCGTGCCGATCTATTATCCTGACTGGCAACTACGGAGTCGATGAGTGCCGAACGAAAGTTTCCCTTGGAAATCATGGAAAAGCCTAGCATCGCGGAGGCGGACCGAGTGATGCAGATTGAGACCGAGCCATCCTGGTTCGACCCCATCTCGAGGTATCTCAAAGAAGGGTCGCTCCCAGTCGACCATAAGGAAGCAAGAAAGCTAAAATTGTAAGCTGCCCACTATGTGTTGGTCGACGACCAGCTCTATAAGCGATCCTTTTCCATGCCATTGCTCAAGTGCCTTCGCCCATCTGAAGCTGATTATGCTCTTCGAGAGGTACATGAAGGAATTTGTGGCAACCATCTGGGGAGTCGATCTCTATGCCATAAGGTGCTGCGCCATGGGTACTATTGGCCCACTATGCAAAAGATGCTGATGATCTCGTCCGAGCTTGTGACTCATGTCAGAGACACTCCAACATCCAGAGGCTCCCCTCCGCCAGTTTAATCCCTATTTCCTCCGCTTGGCCCTTTGCTAAGTGGGGGATGGATATTCTTGGCCCTTTCCCCCTCGCCACTGGACAGAGAAAATTTTTGTTTGTCACCATCGACTACTTCACCAAGTGGGTGGAGGCTGAGGCAGTTGCCCAAATAACCGAAGCTTGGGCCAGGGACTTTGTGTGGAGATCAATTATCTTCCGCTTTGGCCTTCCGCATACAATCATCACTGACAATGGCAGGCAGTTTGATAACCCAAAGTTCCGAGGTTTTTGCAAGGAACATGGGATCTGCCATCGCCTTACATCGGTGGGGCATCCACAAGCCAACGGAGAAGCCAAAGTAACTAATCGGACCCTGCTTCAAAGGATCAAAGTTCGGCTCGCCAGAGCCCGAGGCAGATGGGCGGACGAACTTCATCACGTCCTATGGGCCTACCGCACTACCTAGAGAATCCCCACCGGCGAGACCCCGTTTCAGATGGCCTTTGGCACAGAAGCCGTTATCCCTGTGGAGGTAGGACTTCCTTCTCCGCGAGTGGAGAGCTACTCAGAGGAAGCTAACGATGAGCAACTTCGCACCAATCTCGACCTGGTGGAAGAGATCAGAGAGAAAGCTCGAATCAGAGTAGCTGCATACCAGCAAAGAGTGGCTCGTTACCACGCCTCTAGAGTCAAAGGAAAATCCTTCTCGTCCAGCGATCTTGTTCTCTGGAAAGCATCCGTCTCCAAGCCACTAGAACAAGGAAAGTTGTCGCCAAATTGGGAAGGTCCTTATCAAGTGGCGGAAGTCATCGGACCCGGCACCTACAAGCTCCAGGATTTGGACAGAAAATTTGTTCCCCGGATATGGAGTTCGGACAACCTCCGCATATATCACCAATAGAGTACGCTCTCTATAGACTTGCCCCATTTATAGCTTTGGCATCTTGTTTTTATTATCCGCGGCATGACTGCTACGGTCGTTTTTTCTGAAAGGTCGTAATAGAAAATAGATATCGTTTACGCATCCATTCTCGGCACAACCGAGCTATTTCTCGAGCCTCGAATCAAATCTCTGAACCTCGACAGGGCCGAGCCTCGAATCAAATCTCCATACCTCGGCAGGGCCAAATTTTGAGCTAAATCTCCGTACCTCGGCAGGGCCAAGCCTTGAGTTGAATCTTCGTATCTTGGTAGGGCCAAGTAAAATATCAAAGATACTTCGTTCGGATTCGGGCAGCTTACAAGCCCCGGCCGAACCAAACGTCAAAGATACATCATTCAGATTCGAGCAGCTTACAAGCCCCGGCTGGACCAAATGGTCTCCAAAACTTCGTTCGAATTCGGGCAGCTTACAAGCCCCGGCCGAACCAAACGTCAAAGATACATCGTTCGGATTCGGGCAGCTTACAAGCCCCGGTCGGACCAAATGGTTTCCAAAACTTTATTCGGATTCGGGCAGCTTACAAGCCCCGGCCAAACCAAATATCAAAGAAACTTCGTTCGGATTTGGGCAGCTTAGAAGCCCCAGCTGGACCAAATGGTCTCCAAAACATCGTTCAAATTCGGGCAGCATACAAGCCCCGACCGGACCGAATGACGAAGAAACTTTGTCCAAGGTTCGGGCAGCTTACAAGCCCCGGCCAGTACCAAAGAATAAAAGCCTCGGCCAAAGCCGAAATGCATCTCCATTCCTTACTAAAAGCCTCGGCCAGAGCCGAAGAGCATTACTTATCAAAAATCTCGGCCAAGGCCGAGTGATAAGAACAAATATTTGGAGATAACAGCGGACACGAAAGTTGCAAAAATCCTCTTTTTCATTCATCACAAAAAGGGCAAAAAAGAAAGAAAAAGTTATATGAGCCCTCACTAGGCCTTATCATCTTCTCCGGGAGCCACCGAACCCTCCCCACGCCGAGCTGACTCGGCGACCTTTCGTCGAAGGGATGCTACTTCCCCCTCTAGCCGGTCGTTGGCACGGCGAAGGTGCTCGACTTCCCTCATAGAAACAACCAGATATTGTTCGGCCACCTTCTGGAGCTGCTCGTGATCCGCGAACATTGACGCCAGGGCCTCCCCGTCGACGGTCACCATAACGCGGCTCCCCTGGGACCCCTCACGGCCATTAGCGCCGCTGCTCGGCGCCACAGTTGATCGCCCCTCACCTCCAGACGCCATCTCAGAACCCAGGAATTCTTGGGAGATTGGATGAAGAGATCACTAACAGAGGCATCCTTCTCATCCGTATTTAAACCGCTCCTGGTGAATATTTTGATCGTTCGAGCCATTAATCTCAGCCCGTGGAAAAACGCCATGCGTCACCACCTCAGTGGGCGCTCGCGGGAAACGAAGAGTCCTGCCCCTCATTGAAGAGGATCATTAATAATGTTGAGGCGCTCGAGGAGCTCCCTCCTCGGGACTAGACTCCCTTCGATCTGTCGGATCATTTTCGAAGTAAATATCCTCGAAAGTCTACCAGACTTCCTCGAATCAGGCATCCTCGAAAAAGTGCGGAGGAAAGAACATATCAGTGGCCAACACTTGAGCAACATAGCTTGCCCTCTTCGAGAGTGGCCAATTTACAGGCTTCAGGCGCCCCCTCTATCGCTAGGGTAGCCCCCATCCTCTTTGGTCGTCCGCACCTGAATCCACAATTGCAGTAAGGACCAAGTAAACTATCAAAAATCCTTGGCAACAACTGAGCGATATTCCAAAATCCTCGGTAATGACCGAGCGATATTCTGAATCCTCGACGACAACCGAGTGATATTTCGAAGCCTCGGCAACAACCGAGCGATATTCTGAAGCCTCGGCTACAACCGAGTGATTATCTGAAACCTCGGTCGAATCTAGTGGTATACTCTTAAAAAGTTATCTAAAGCTCTGGTCCAGACGAGTAATCTCTCAAACTCTCTGACGCAACTAAGACGTCCTATGATACTTCGGCAGAAGTAAGCAACCTCCTTCTACTCAACCGAAAAGACATACGAACTATCCCTTTCCGAAGAAATACATGCTCTGTTCTACAAACAGGATCATGCTTGCCGCATGAGTCCCCAGGACCGCCCAGGTCCACCTCTGACCCGAACAAGGACAAACGCTTCCCTCCACTGAGGACCGAACATTGGTCTTAGCAAAACAAGGTAGCAAGAATGCTGCCGAAATATGCCATGACCCAAAGACATGATATGGGAGTAGTAACTCTCAAGCACAATCACATCGAAAAAGAAGCAAGTGCTAAAAGAAGAAAGAATAAAAGCTTCTTTATTTCTTTACCAATGAAAGGGATTATAACCTCCAAAGAGGCGTTACAAGTGCATCATAGCAAAAGAAATAAAGACGAACAAATGGCTCGGCTTGACTGTTGCGACCAGCTTCGGTTAATAATGATATCTCGGCATCCGACCCAAGATATCAGAGAAATCAGAATGAGTGGATGAGCCCTATTGAGCAAGGCAACCTATCCATCGATCCCTCGGACGAATATGTTGGAGGATCATAACCAGGTCAAAAGACATGTTGATCCTCGCACTAGGCCGGATGTTAGTCTGCTAGTCACCGCCAAAGTCAAAAGGCAATGTAGTAGCAGACAACACACCATTCCTCCCTCAAAAGATTCCCCACGCGGAGGGGCTAAGCATCTAGTGAGAGGGAGAAGGAAAAGTCCGTGCATGCTACGGGGGTACATGTGCACTTCCTACCCTGCGACCCCCATAGCAAACCATAAAGGACACAAAGGAAGCGCATATGTGCGCTCTCCATATGATCCCTACGGACCTCCTGTGCGCTCTCCATATGATCTTCGAAACTCCTCCCTGGAGGATGAGTTGCTCTTTAGCGACTCCATCACCCCAGCTATCCGGGGGAGGATGACTTGCAACAGGAAAACTCAGTACCCCCACTCTCAACCCAAGGGATACAGGCATCATGAAAACTCTCACAACTCATGGAGAGGAAAACCATGGAGGATGGCCTAAAACGGCCCTCTCCTCCTGTTTTATAGGCAAACGGACCGGGAGCAGCTATTAAAGCAGAAAGCCCCGAAATTTAAAATGCCCTACTCACACGGCCACGTGGCCTCCGAAGATGAAAAGAGCGCTCTTCAATGCGCGCCCGAGCTATGATGCACGCCAAAAGATTTTCTCCTGTTCTCGAATCGAGAGCCTTAAATGTAGGGGATCGCCCGCTGATCCTTGAGATACGGGCAGGCCTAAGAAATCGCCCAGCGAAAACGATGCCCTCCAATGGCAAGTCAACGTCTATGTCGTACCTTGAAAAAGATCGACGGGATAAATGACCCCGAAAAATACAGAGGCAACCTTTTGCAGGTTACAGGGCCGTATTATCCATTTCGGCAAAAAGAAGGTCAGCTCGCCTTAGAAAAGACAAGACGCAGGCAGAACAATAAAAAGGCGCAGAAGCTAAGTACTCTTCAATAAAGGCACCTCAATATCCTCCGCTCTGGCCCAACTGCCCGTTATGTCTCGGCATAAACCGAGACATTGCCCTATCCTCCCGCTTAAAGCCAAAACTGCCTCTATACATCGGAATAAACCGAAGTATCTCTTCAGTACAGCATGACTGAACGTTATCTTTCGCTTCGATCTGGACTGAGATAGCTGCCAACACCTCAACAACTACGAAGCACTCTTTATACTTCGGCCAAACCGTGCGGTACATTAAACCCCGGCTGGAACTTGCGAAGTTCCCTTTACCTCGGCCAAAGCGTGCCGATTTCTTTACTTCGGACAAACTAAGCTATCCCGATACCTTGGCCTCGACCGAAATATTTGCTTAAGTCCGAGCCAACCAGCCCAAGATAGCAAATGAATCATAACTTGTTCGCAGTCAGAAGAAAACTTGGGGTAGAAGATCAGCCAAAAGAGGATTAAGCAGATGGAGATGAAAGACCCATTCATTGAAAATTTTGATCAAATTACATATCTAAAAAATGAAAGCACACAAATGATCCTCAAGGATCAGGAGCTGGATCAGTTCCAGCAGTGCTCTCAACAACACTTGGAGAGGCTCAGCTTGTTTCACCCACTTCTGAAGTCATCGTTCCTTCGGCGGCAAGCTTGAAGTATCCCTTAGAAGCTGCAGCCTCACTTGAACCCAAGATAGCATCCAGATCGATGTCTGAGACATCGTCATATTCATCTTCTTCAGCCCCTAGGGTATAGGCCTCACAAGCCTCAACATCTAGGAAAGAGAGGTCCCACTCCGGATGCTCCCGGGCTATCTTAGTTCAGGTCTCCTCCTCGCCGAGCTGGAAAGCCTTGGCGCAGGTCGCATCTTCTACACCCCAAAGCAAGCCCATTTGCTCCTCGATCTCAGTGACCTACCTTTCGAGCTCCAAGATCCTCCCTTTGCTCGACGATAGTTCCTCTTGCAGGATCTTTAGTTGGTTTCGACCCTCCAATTTCACTCTCTCCATCTACAAATGCAGGATTAGCCGATGCAACAGCGAGTTAATAGAACAAGTTTAAAGGACAGTATCGTACCTCCTCCTCCTGCCTGGCTAACTTCTCGGTCGACTCCTTGACTTCGCCAAAGGCCCTCAGTTTATCAGCTTTAACCTGCTCAATTCTGCCCTTGAGGTCATCAATCCTCGATTGCCTATTATTAGCTTCTTCCCAGGCCTAGGAAAGCTCACTATTAAGTTGGGTTAATCTCTCCTGGTGTCATTAATCCTATTATTTGCCCCAAAGAAAGGAAAAACAGAGAAAGGGAAAGGGGCTTACCCTGCCATCGATGGGGCTAAGCCCGACATCGCAAAGGGCCTCCTCCGACAGTAAGACAATAGCCAAGAACGTTCGACCGCTGGTGAGGACCCCTAGGTCCTCCTTCTCCCATTCCGATAAGGCTGGATGCGCCTCCATATCCCTAACAGGGTTTCCCCATCCCCGCGGGAAGTTGGAACCGATGTTCCCTTCAGCGATAAAGAATCAGACCTTCCATCCCTTTATAGATGACAGCTTGTCCACGATCATCCCGAATGACTTCCGAGGTCCGATATAGGACCACTCCGAGTTCCTCCTAGGCATTAAATGGTAACAAGCATCGAACAGGAACAGAGTTGCTGTTACCTGAACTCGGCTACACATCGAGATGAACCCGATAATACTCCGCCAACTATTAGGAGCCACCATTGTCGGACAGAGGTTATAAAACTTCATGATCTCCTTCACCAGGGGATGGAGAGGAAACCGGAGGCCTGCCTTTAGGCTGTCTTCATAAAGAAAGACCCCACGCTCCAGCTCCTGCAAAACCTTGTGCTCGGGTCCCGGTAGTCGCAGAACGATATCCGAGGGAATGCCATATTTCTGGCGGAGTCTTCCCAATTCCTCAGCGGTGATTTCTGAAACCATGTCGCTGGGTCTCATCATTCTGCTGATTGGAAGAAACACCGAGTAAGATTGCAAAGAAAGCAGGGGGACAAATTTCTTCAGGAGGAGAAGAAAGGGCGCGGTGAATGGGAATAGCATTGCTTCGACTTTGCTTCCCTCCGAAGGAAGCCGCCTCAAAAAGAAGATAAGACGTCTTGATCGAAATGCCCGGAACCGCCGCTGCAGGCACCGTGAAAACTGGGATTTGCTGCATGGCGCTCCCCCAACCGTTGCCCCTAGAAAGCGATGGTTCCATTCCGTAAAAGCAAGACGGCCACGCGGCGCTAATTAGAGCACCATTATACATGCTGTCAAATCCAAACCCACTCAAATCATGTCACCCAGAGTTATACTCCCTACGCCCGAACCTACGCTTCGAACTAGGGAGTGGGGGGCATGTGTTGAGGGGTAAAATCGTCATTGCGTAAATAATCGTGCAAGGGGCTAGGATCAACCCTGACTTCCACGTACTGAATAATACCCGCTAGAGATAAGTCAGCCTCAGTGAATCGGGGCGCCTTAGCTCCTCACCGAGTCAAGGATTCCTAAGGCGCAGATCATATCTCTCGGCCTCAGCCGAGCTACACCATCTTTCGGCCTCAGCCGAGGTACATCGTCTCTCGGCCTCAGCCGAGCTAGACCATCTCTCAGCCTCAGCCGAGCTATATCGTCTCTCTCGGCCCCGGTCGAGCTATCCGACTGTGCCTCATCAGCCAAGTCATTATTATGCCCTGGCTAGACCCAAGCACTCAAGGACCTCCATGAAATTCGGTGCGGGAGAGTTCAAATTCGTAAGACTCCAAACAGGAATCATATCTGAGAGTGGCTTAGGACCCACGAGAGTGGCCTAGAGCCCTAGAGCCTATATACCCGCCAAATCTCGAGACATCAACCAGCTCTCCCAATCGTCGATCCTCTAACCAACAGGATGCGAATCTTACTGACCTCATAACAAACCGGATTCAAATCCCAACGACTTTTGGACCCACGACGCCCCAGGGAATTAGGTGATCCTCTATTAATAGAGTCGTCTGCCGACTTCTGAGGTATGCGCACTTGCTCACTGGCACACTCCCTTTCTGCCTTGGCTTCCCTCATTTTTCACCATTAGCGCTTTTCTCAGAGCTCTCGAAAGGCCACCCTTAGGGAGACTCTTCAGTGAGAGCCTTCTTCTTTTATTTGTTGATTGCCGATCCCCGCTTACTTGAGCATCGAAGGGTTTCCACGGAGGGCCACCCCAATGCCTCTCGCGTGAGGATTATTTTGCAGGTCCACCTAGGAGGGAGCCCGTCCCAAAAACCGATCGCGCCCGAGTCGAAAGACAGATTTTAGCAGCAACAGAAAGATTTAAAGATTTAAACAAAAATGCCTATGATAACATGCTCGTGTCCATTAGAAAGTGGTTTCGATGACTATTAAACTCTTTCATGGTAAGTACTATCTAAACCTCCTCAATTTCCTTTGTCACAAAAGAAGAAGATCAATCAGATATTGATGTATTATTAAAAATAAATCTTTAATTCTTTTTTGCGTTTTGCTATCATCTTTAATTCTGAGACTGTTATGTTGAGAAAGAGAGTTTTTGCTTCATTTGCAAATAAATTTCTAGTCACAAAATTATATTATCTTAAAAAAGAAAAAACAAAGAAGATGAGCGTGAATAAAATTAAGAGCTCAACACAAGTAATCCAAAATAAAAGAAAGCCACGAAAACATATATCACTCACTTCTGCAATGTATGTTGTCCATCTTCCTTTAGATCAAATTTTATATTAACAAATTATCGCATGTAAGTGCCAAAAATTAACAACCTAGAATGGCAAGCCTTTTTAAAATGAAAAGGCAATTGTGGGTTCACCCTTATTATACTTGCCTCACTCAAGTTATTACATTATCCCTAGCATATTATCAAGAAAGCTATACTATAGGATCATATATATAACTCATTTTCCATTATATGCTTTACCTTTCAAAACAAACTAATCATGGTGGACATCCAATCTTGCATGTACTTCTCAATTAATCACTACCACTCAAGCATCACACTAAATCTCCAATCTTCTATATCCTTTAGTATTAAAAAATGACGTTGTGTGCATAATGTGCATATCCAAAGCGACTTGTTTGGATAATGTAAATACTCTTCCGTTTATAGCGTCTCATTTATGCATCATGTGAGATATAGGGACAACAAATTGAGTACATGCTACATGGATGGATAAATATATATGTGTTTATAAATATATATATATATATATATATATCTACTATGATCATAATGTCTAATTTATGAATTATGTTAAGATCCAAAGAGAACTATTATTTGACTATATAAATATTATAAGGATAGATAAAAAATTGTTTTTAGATAGAAAATTTAAGGTTAAAGAATATATTTTTGGTCCTTCAAATTTTTATTGAAAATTTTAGTTAGCTAATGATAAATAGTTATGGTAGACCTTGATGAGATGTTTCAATACAAATTTTAATGATCACAATTTAATATTTCATAATATAAAAATGTTATACATACAATATTTTATCATATATATTAAAATTGATAAAATAATAGCTAGGTGATATAAATAATTATTTGAGCTCTAATAATTTTAAAATTTGATATATTTATTTAAATGAATATCCAGTGAATAAAATGGCACCAGAATGAGATGCGGTGAACAGTCCACGAGAAAAAGCGTTGAAAGGGGGCACGCGAACGAGGAGGAATTTCACATGGCAATGATTCTTCGTTGCCAAAAGGAGCTGCCGCGTTTTACCTTCAATCATAGTTCCGGGAGTTGCACCAACATCAATAATATATATATATATTAGTGGCCTCATTTTTTTTTATTTTTGATGAGAAAACAAGCTTATTTTTTTTGTATACCAACTCGAAATTCTTATTGACTGTGTCCCTTTGCCTTTGCCTTTGGAAACGCGAAGCAAGAGCATATGGCGACAGCACTTGTTCTGAAAACCAGCGCCCGCTTTCCCCCTCTCTCTCTCTCCTCCCATGTGTCTCCCTAGACGGCCATTAATTTACGTCAGCTTCAAGGCTGGACCCCTTGGTTTCAAAGTGGAAGGGGTGGTGGCCGAGGAGGAGGAGGAGGAGGACCCCACCATCCGTAGTCCACCATCTTTTGCTTCCACGATGATGATGATGCCAGGCTCTCACGAGTTTCACCATCCAAGTAGCGTGGATTCCTTCGTTTTCTGGATTAGAGAAATTTATTCAATAAGAAAATAAATCTTAGTATTTATTTTTTTTTTTCAACTTTTGCGCCAACAATAAAATTTATGCAATCCTAATTCTTATAAATAAATCAATCATTATCTAATCCTAATCCTAATTCTATTAGTAAAACTTCAACTTTAATCCTTTAAAAATCGAATTTAGATTAAGTTTTGAATTAAATTTGAATTGATGAAAAAAATATTTTTTTTTTTTAAAATAAATAAACATCAAATTATGGATTCAAAAAATAAAATCTCTTGTCAAACACATAACCTGGACTCGAGACTTTATAATTTTTATTTATTAATACGATCAAATTTATATCAATTAGCATTCAGCCAAAAAAAATAAAAAATCATTTTTTCTTCGCCTTATTTAATTTTTTATTTTCTTCCATCAACAAATCTTTAGTTTAGAAAAAAAAAAAATCGATCAGCCTTGCTTTCCCATTTCCCTTCACCTGCAAAAGAAATCCTAGTAAGAAAAAAAGTGAGAGAGAGAGAGAGAGAGAGAGAGAGAGAGAGGGAAGAGGGAGAGAGTTAAAAATAGCATAAAAAATAAAAAATTTGTTGAAAAAAAGAAAAAATAAAAAAGAAAGGAAGAATGAGTTTGCTCTTCTTTCCAAGCTCGATGGCCCGAACCATGAGCTTGAAATTGAAGATCCCCATGTCCAACCTTCCTCCACCACCGTCCCATCCAGCAACCATGTCCATTGCCATAGCCTCCAATTTCTTGCTCTCCTCTATGGGAGTCCAACGGATAATAGAATTTTGCATCCCTTTCTCTCGATTCCACTACCAAAGCCGTGATCTTTTCTTTGATCCAAGACTTTCATCCCATGGATTCTCTCCCTCAGGCCGACCCTTCACAAATGAAAGCCATCATATTAGCCTAATTAATTACGCTGTTCTCTAATTCAGAACAACACCACCTGCATTGAGCTAGACATAATCTTCTCTGGCCTACTGATCTTCTATTCCCATATATAGCCTCCTTGATCTTCCAACTAGCTCAATTACTTCAGTGACGCGCTGTCATTTCCTGAAATAAGGTAGGTATAAAGCTGAGATAATATCGAAATAAGTAAAAATATTTATTTCACCTTTATTTCAATCTAGAAATAATTATTAATCTGTAAAAAGGATTCATCTCAAGATTTAAAAGGATTTTCTCCTTTTTGTAAAGGCCAGCAGTGTTATGGCTAAAGGAACATGTCTACAATAGTGGGACAAGCGTATGAGAGTGATATAGAAAGTTTGGAAAAGATGATGGAGACATTGTAGCAAAATTACAAGAAGCAACCGATAAATATGCTCGTAACATTTTCAAAATAATTGATGTTTTAGTAGACTTGAAAAATATGATCGTTGGCATGAAAAAAAAAAATTGATAAATCTTCAAATAATAGCCACCAAATCCAGCAACAAATATTTGATCATTATATAAAGATAGAAGAATCCAATCTTAAACCATACATCTTGAATTTCTTCATTTTAATGAAGATGATCATAATTGTTGAATTTATCGAGCATAATAGTTCTTCAAGTTTAATCTTACTTCAAAGGCATAGAAAGTTACTATAGGCTCTTCTTACTTTAAGAAAAAAGCATTGCAATATAATTATGGATGGTGAAAAATCGAGGTCTAATGATAATGAAGGATTTTGTGGAAGGTCTCTGTACTTATTGGCCAAACATTTATGAGGATTTACTGAAAAACTTACTAAGTTGTGTCAAATTTATATAGTACATGAGTGTCAATTCCATTTTGAATAACTTAATAACCATATTATAGGGTTGACCCACAGATTTTTTATAAATTGCTTTATAAGTGGACTCAAAAAAGAAATAAAGTATGATATTCATATGTTCTAACCAACCACTATGGCTAAAGTTATTAGATTGCTAATATTAAAGAAGAATAATTATTTATTCAACAAAAGCTAAAGGTAAGCCAACTTATAGCAACCATTCTAATTTCTAATAAAAATTCTACATCTTTTCCTGCTCCAATCAAATGATTGATGCCAACAAAGGCCAAAAAAATGGTTTATGTTATAATTCTAATGAGAAATTTAGCTGAGGCCATCATTGCAAAACAAATAATTATTTTTTATTAATGATAACTAGTTCAATAATGTACCTAAATTAAAGGAGAAGCAGTTGGGTGAATTGCAACTAGAAATTTTCATACATTCTATTATCGTCACTCCATCACTTATTATAAGAGCAAATGCAGAATTGAAGAAGCAATCAATTACAATTTTTATTGACTTCAATAGGACATATAATTTTGTTCATCCAGAGTGAATCAAGCGACTCAATTTTCGATGTTCAAATGATAATTAAGCCTCTTGATATCATGATGGCAAATAAATTCAAAATGCATATGACAATTTTCCTATGTCTATACAAGATTCCAACTTGACATCTAAATTTTATATGTTATTTATGCAAAGGTATGATGTGGCTCTTAGGCTCAATAGCTTTACATCCTAAGACTAATTTTATGAGATTTTTTTCAAGTTTTTTATATAGTTTAAGGTTCAAAGATAAAAACATACAAGGGTTTTAAAGATCTCCTCATAAAAACTGTTAGTAGTTACATTATTGAAAAGATGAAGGCTAAAGGAGATATTGCTATGCGCTTATATTCATTAAGGGGTGGTAGGTCAACACTTCAGAAGCTGAGCCACCAATATAAGTGACTAACTTCAAATGGTTCTCATGCTATAGTAAGTTTATATTATCTCCAGTGTCATATAATGCCACAATTTTAGCCATCAAAAAGCAATAGTCCCAGATGAACCAAACCTGAAAATCAATATTGTTAATTAGTGCTGGGATTAATAAGACAACTGCTTCTCCATATTGTCCTGATCGATGTCTCTACTGTACCTCAAATCAAACTGAAATAGTGCTGGAATTAATAAGACAACAGCTTCTTTGCATTGTCCTGATGTTTCTACTGACTCAAATTAAACTGCAATAGTACTGAAATTAATAAGATAACTGCTTTTTTGCATTATCCTGATGTTCCTATGGACTCAAATCAAACTAAAATAGTTGGATTATCTAAAGAAGCCTTTGCAAATTAACTTTTGAGATGAACATGTGATCATACATCAATATCTTCAAGTTTCAAAGTTGAAACGTAAGCAACTGATCTTTGGTAATTTTGGGGCGGGATTTGATCCAACAATGGCTTTTGTTTGGTTTATAACTTTGAGAATAATGTTGATTAATTGTAAGAATGACAGAATGTTAGGATTCTTTAATTTTAGAGATTCCTTCAATCTATAGGATTTCTTTGGTTAGAGTTATTTGGTTATAAAGAAAATTTCTAAGCCTTAGTTAATTACTATTTCTTTAATTATAAGTTATTTAAACTTTTTGATTACTTTTTCTAATTGTATTAGATTTTTCTTAAATATTAGGATTATAACTCTATGAATATATAAATTTTGGAGGCTCAAACCTCTCAAAGCAATTATATGGAGATCCAATTCTCTTAAAATGGCTATTTGAAGGCCTGATTTCCTCGGTCATTATTATTCTAAATTTTAATTTTTTATTTATCAATACGATCGGTTTTGCATCACCTTTGTCCAGATGATGGAGCCAAACCTAGCACTAGTTTCTATTTCTAGCCAAGATAATTAATTTTAGTCTAGAATATATTTTTGATCCTTAGATTTTTATTAAAAATTTATTTTGATTCTCAAACTTATAATTATTATTATTTAATCCCTTATATCTAAAAGATATTACATTCTTGATATCTAGTTGCATTATCTTAGTTAAAATCGAAAAAATAATTAACGTATTATCCTGACATGAATATATAAACCGGTTAATAGGGTGACACAGTTAACTATTCTATCAATTTTAGCTGAACTTAGGCAATAGAACTTTAGAAGTATAATATTCTTAAAATACGAGGATATAAAGTATAACTACTGTTCAAAGTTTGAAAATTAAAATAAATCTTAAGTAAAAATTTGAAGACTAAAGAATATTTTTATCTTAATTTTAAGATAAATTTAAGAATTCATGTAACAATTTGTTGGATTCAAAATATATATATTTGAGTTAAATTTTATAAACATATATTAATTTTATAATTAGAATACATTATATTAAATTATATCAATTTTTAAAAAATAAATATTAAAGTTTAAAATAAATTTTCAATAATAATAATAATAAATAAATAAATAAATAAACACATTCAGAGCCATGTTTCCTTGTGACTCAAATTTATCAAAATTCCATGGGAATCTAAACTAAACCAAACTAAACTAAACCACCACCACCACCTGTCCTATTTTCCAAAAAGTTTTGACAGCCCTCCTACATCCTCCTCCTCCCACTAGCCATCCCTACTACTTATAGTAAAGAATTTCAAAACGCCTTGCAAGTCCGTGCCATGCAGCGAGCGGCAGCGAAAAATTCACCTAATCTCCGTACGCGCGGGCACGCCTCCCAATGCCGTCCACCGCTCGGTCAAACCACAGAGCCAGGGCCACGCGGGCCCCGCGCACCGGTGGGGCGAATAATTATGTCGTCTATGTCCCAAAGGACCGACTCCAGTGGGGGCCTCTTGACCCCGCTTTCAATGGCTTCTTTTTTTTTTTTTTTAAGGGAAGGACTTAGAAGACCGTAGTAGCTACCGCTGCGAGGCCCCTGTGCACTCTTTTTTTCTCAAAATACTACTACCACTCTCTCTCTCTCTCTATCATGGAGAGAGAGAGAGAGAGAGAGAGCTCTCTTCCACTTGGGATTGGGACTCTGCATCGAGGGGTCCAGATTCCAGAAGAGAGCGGAGTGGAGAAGATTATTTAATGTTGAAGCATTCACTCATTCATTTCTTCACCTTAAAGTCGATCAAAACCTTGCATTGATCGACCCACTAGATTAATAGAGTATGTAACCATAAGGGCTATAGGTGGTGAGATGACTGATATCAAACTTTTTTTTTTTGAAAAAAAAAATAAAAAATAAATCCAGTGATGCATCCATATATTACACTTAAACTTGCTCGGAATGACTTGAGATGGTGATGTAAACCGAATCGTACCAGCATGGCATAACATTGTTTGTAAGCTACTATGCTCGAAATCCAAGCTTCTAGCTAGCATGGGTGTGCGCTAGGCTGTACTGGCTATAATCGATTCTTTTATGCTTTTAATCTTTTAAATTTTTTATATGCTAAATTAGATTGTTTTGATAAATTAAATTTTTAAATCAGCATAGCTATTTAACATTTTTTTAAAAAAAAATATTTTGATAAAAATTTACTTAAATGTCATTAGGCTATACTAGTCCAAGACTAACAAAACCTTATAATCTTAAAATTGATTGATTGAATCAGCTATATATATATAGATATAATTTATATTGGAAATGAATAAAATGGAGTGGTACTTTGGAGGGAAATCAAAATATTTGGAGGTGATGCAATGTCGCAATTATTGAGTGAGAGGGTTAGGGGTTGGGGTGATGGCGTTTGAAGGTAGGGAGTGGAGGAGGAGGACGGCAGCAGAAGAATCTCTGATGGAGATGGAGATGAGATGAGATGAGATGAGAGATGTTTGACAGGGGGGCGAGCGCGGATGCACTGCAGCTTTCACCGCTCTTTTGTCGTTTGGTGTTCGTTTGCTTGCGTGATGGCGATTTGTTTGCTGCGGACGCGGCCACAAAACGGCCACTGCTTGGATTTAATGCCTCTGCCAAGCAATCAAAAGAAAACAAACAAACACACGTAAAAAAAAAAAAAAAAAAAAAAAAAGCCAGTGCAGTACCGACGAGTTTGGGTTTGAAGGTTGATTACATGATTTCCTCCCATTATGTATATATATATATATATATATAATCCAGCCAACTCTAATAAATTTGGTTAATATGTATATTAATTTTTTAAATCATAATTCTTTTTTTTTTGATTTTGGAATAGAAAGATTCATTGTATCTGTTTGCTCGTTAGCATCATTGAATTAATAAGTGAAAAGATAAGTTTATTTTTATAAAATTATGTTGATTTTTATTAAAACTTTGAAGTTAAGTTTGAAGAATAATGTTGATATTATTCAAAACTTTTCTATCGTGTAACCATCATATATGGCTATACCTTATGGCGAAGACGGACAAAAGAATACTTTTTATACCAAAAATAGAAGTTTTCCGATCCTTACTCTTTTTTTTTTTCTTTCTTTTAAGATCAATGTATTAATCAAGCAAATATATGAAGAGATCTTATTATGGTTTTTTAGAAAAATAATACAACTTGAAGAAAAAAAAAGATAGTTATGCAAAAGGTAAAGAGACATTATGAGGTTTATTGAACATGAAAAATTTAATACCATAAAAAAAAAAAGTTAAAATATGCATATGTTCATGAAGAAGTCTCTCTCTCTCTCTTTTGGTGTTTCACCTGCCAACTTATATTTCATATATAATACATCTAAAAACTATTATTTAGATGACCATATGGCAAGATTAGTTATGGCTATTTTACTTCCCCCTATTCTCACCCAATAAGTAATATAAAATTTTTTTTTATATTCACTAAATCTCAATAATAGTATAAGGAACATTAATTTTATTGTAAATGTAGTGTCATGATCAAATATCATCTATTTTATTGTCATTCCTTCGTGTATATATCATGGTTAATACCAATAATTATAACACACATCACTTTACCCTGTAAAAAAATAGCTTGATCGGAGAAAATAACAACCTTTTATTTCCATAACAATATTATAACAATTTTACAATGATCACACTGTTGGAAGATATTGTCCCTATTGAAGCCTTGGTTTTAAGAGGAAGCATGCATGTGGGCATGCAGCGTCCATCGTCCTATTTTTCTTTTTCAGCTTATTTGGATGCATCCATGCGATGGACAACCTTTAAATGGGTAGAAACAAAGCCCTTGGGAGAGAGAAGACAGGGAAAAAGATTGGGCTAGGCTAAGGTGGAACCATGGGAGGTCCTTGCTTTGGAGAAACAAAGATCTTCTCTTGAAGGCCTTTCATAATTTTGAGCGTCTTTTGGCTTTTTGTCCTCAACCTTTCCTAACTGGGTTAATGGGGCTCCCAAAATTCAGCATTTTTGGCAATTACTATCAAAGTGTCACATCTCATGCTGATTGACAATGATGGACGTAAAAAAAAAAGAAATATATACTAGATTTCATCTGTCAGCATGCAACCTATATATTTTTAGCACAAAGCTAATGGAATGATCTTTCTCTCTCCAAAATTCCATGCAAGCTTAAAACAAGAAAATTTTACAGTATTTATGGAATAGTTATTTTATTAATAAAATGATACGATTAATTATTTTATTAATTTTAATCGATCTTTTACGCAGCATAGAAATGTAATATGATATGAGAGGTTAAAATAAAGCAAAATCAAAAATTTTAAAGTTTAAAATGAATTTTGAGTGAAAGCTAGAGGATCAAAATTATATTTTTACCTTAAAAGAAAACCATGGTTGAAGAATGAAGTGATGCCAAATATGGCATGCACAAGGAAAGAAAAAAAAAAAAAAAGAAAAAGAAAAAGGAGAATCTTTGCTATCTGTTTGAAGGGGATTCTCAGGAAGTTGGTAGACTCTGGACCTATGTGAGGTCCTTGGTGGGGTCATGGGAGTCAACTTTAAGGTGACCTTGAATGACATGGCTGCTTTATTGGTCCTTCTTTGTGCCAAGTATTTTTTATGCACATAGAATAGGTATCCAAGGAGGGACTTCGTTTAGCTTATCCTATATATTGGACTAATGACTTTCTTTAAGCGCTTCTTAATTATGTGAGCTTTGGCTGATGCATCTCCTATTGTTTTTTTCAAGAGTAGTTAGCATGGACTAATTAGGTACACTAGTTGGAACCCCTCTTTTAAATATTTGCTTTTAGTTAAGAAAAAAGAGGAAATAGGTGATCGAATATAAGTTTAAATCATCTATAATTTATGTAAGCAATAATAATTATAATAAAATTTCAATCCCCAACTGATTGATAAAGCATTTATATTATAAGGATTGATAATTTTATTTCTTCATCCCTAGTCACCCTTACATACGGGTTAATGGTAGGTTAAGTAACCTATAGGAACATGCATGTGATTAAAAATAAATTTTAGTTAATACAGTAATATTATTATTAAAATTTAGATATTTAGAACATTATATATACATACACTATCAAATCATTTCAATATCTTTCTTTTATAAAGCTAAGGCGATTTGAAACTAATCTATTAGTATTTAAATAACACATTCTTTTATAGAGTGATCACTCAATTTTTATTATTATACTAAAATAAATAATAATACATGATCATACCTAAAAAGATTAAATAAAAAAATTATTTAAACTTTTGAATTCTATACAAGTATTCAAGATCTTTTCAGTATATAATGATAGAACGTTAAACATTTGTCAGCATGAATTTTCATATATTTTTTTTATTCAAGTTCTACAGTTCTTACTCATTAAAGAATTTATATCTATATTTATATTTAAATTTAATTATAGTGTTTATATATCATATTTTTTTAATTCATATGAATTATGAATTAGATTTGTTCTAATGCTATTTATTATAGTTCGAAACTTCATCCCAAATAAAAAAAAAGTTAATGAAGGAAATATACTGCTTAGTAATTACTAATGCGAAACTAAACTTAATTTAAAAGCATATGTATATATAAAAGTTTTCAGCTTATTAAAATCAACATGGGGGCTAGACTAGAGTGACAAAATAGAAGACTTCCTCATGAAAACCAGCTCTACTACTCTCTCTTGTAATCAAGCAGCCCAGCCCCTGGATGGTGAAACCAATGACAGCAAGCGTGACCACTGTAGGTGACCAGCAAGGAGTCAGACGAAGCATTGGAAGGCCGTACCAATCAACCATGTAGATGGGACTGATGACCAAAAGAAGATCTTTGACAAGGGGAAAGGGTGGGATTTTGAGCCAGGCTCCCTTTCTAGCCTTGGGCGGTAGGGGGGGTCCTGAGGTGGGAGGCCCCCTGTGCGGTTTGTTTTCGCGGGAGGCCGTTGGCGGTACGTGCGAAAGATCTGAGAACTCCTACGATCCGGAGACAAGGAGAAGAAGAGTAGTAGTCGTAGTAGTAGTCTGAATATGGACTGTGGACAGCGAAAGATGGACGTCAATATCACTGTGAGAGAGGAAGGAAGGGAGAGAGAGAGAGGAGAGGGAAGGAAGGTACAGTATAATTGAATGAGGAGAGTGGGGAGGCAGGGCTGGCAGTCCCCCACCTCCCTCTGAAGCACATCACGTTTCCTCTCTTTGGGATAGCGGGGGAGCACCGACAGCTTGTCCGTGGCTGTTGCAACGGTCTGCAAGGTCCTTTTCTAGATTGCTTTCTTTTGCTTGCTAATTGTTACACCCTAGAACATGTTTGAAAGTAAAACAAAAAGTTTTACTGTGCTACTTCAATGCTATATATATATATATATATATATTTGTAGTAATCAGCTCGAAATATAAGTACTCTATTCAGAATTAATTGAGTCAAGCTTAAATCTGACGACTCATATATATATATATATATATATATATATATATATATATATATATATAGGCTTGATTCAAAGAAGTTGTTTGATTGATTCATTGTTGATTTGAATATTAGGTAGAATGAAATATATAATTTTTTTATTTCATTAGCAAACAACCGGTTGAAGGGAAAAAGGCTTGATTGTTTTCCAATTGCTAATCATTATTTTTCACTAATGATTAATTATGATTTCTATAACAACCACCATTTCAATCCGCAACTTAATTAAATCTATGTTGAAGTAGATAGGTCACGGCCCTTTTTCCATTATTTCAATCGTAAGTAGCAAATTGAAAGGGGACGACACATTGTTTGATGAGATCGGGGGAGGAGGGATGACTAGAGCTGAGTTTGGAATTTAAAAATGCACATCCAATGAACTTGTTTTAATTTGATATAATAAATAAAATATATTTTTATAATTTATTTTTAATTAATTTAATAGCAAGTTGAAACTATATGTCCCTAAAAACTTAAATGTTAGTTAATTGATAATAGATAAACTTAAATTATAAGCTTTTTAAACTTTTTTTAATTTATTATAAACTTATTTTTGAATATTACAAATCATATGCTAATAATGCCTTTTGTAAGGTTGTTTAAGATTTATTTGATATATTATATTCTTACCTTCTAAGTCTTAGTTTACTCCAACAAATAAATCAATACAAACTTAAATTTTTGCAAGGACATGTGACTCTTATTATTATGCATGAAATCATGAAATTCTTAAGAAGAGACTACTCCTTGGACTCCTTAGAGAACCCTGAATGTAAGGATGCTTTTTTTTCTTGGAAGAACAAGCGCACTGCACGCGGTGTGTACACACGGGCATGGATACAAATGCTTTTCTATCTTGGCATTTGTGCGCATGTGCTGCGTGCTAATCATCGCGCGTGATGCAGATCACATTCACATACACATACAGTGCAATGAGACTTTTTCTTTTTTCTTACCGACTTAGTTTAAATTTTCATGAAAGAAATCTAACTCGAATTATACCAGCTTTTATTTAATGTTAGATTTGGAATGAATGATTTTTTCGCATATATTTAACAACAAAGATGAGCTCAAGGCATACGCACGAAATCTGCCAAAAGCCTCAGGACCAACATCACAGTTCAGCTATGGAGCTCAGCTAGAATTTGATGCAAAATTGGGCTGCTATGGAGCTAAGCTGGAATGTAAGCTGAAATCGAGAATGATCCATCAAAGTCATGCTCAGCCCATCTAGATGTCTGCAGGTATTGCAAGCAAACATCTCAACATGCAAGGGACCACAAGAGGCTTTTTGCATCCATAACTCGTGAACATATCAGAGATCAAGATCATGCTCAAGTGAATGTATCTACCAAATAAATATGAGATTAAATTGTCTCATGGAAACAGATTTATTCGTTGCGACCGTAGCAGCTATTCATTAATTATTCCTGTCTCGTATTGTTGCATGGATCGACCATGCCAAGCACTAGCGACGGATAGAGTCAGGTACCGTGCTCGATACTGCATGGGTTCTATCAGGTTTGGTAAAATCGCTGGCTCAAACAGGTTGGCAGGGACCGAGTGAAAGTTGGTCAGGTTGTGGTCCAACAAATTTGATGTGCCTCCTAGATAGGGACAGGGCAGGGACTTCGTGAAGGTTGGCCAGGTAGTGGTCCAAGAAATCTGAGGGAGATCATGGACAGGGATAGAGTAACCATTGGATTGATTGATAAGCCTTGCAGGCGCCATGCTTGACCATCGGTATATGCTGCATGATGGCTTCCAAGCCAGGGCTGCCCACCACCTAACTGACACCAAGGAGAAAGCGACCTAGTTTTTTTTTTTTTTTTTCTCACCCCTCTCCGGGCCTTTGCCAGGCACCGTTTATAACAAGTTGGATATAGCATCTTTGGATTGAAGGAAGTTGGTGATGCACCACATAATCGACAATGAACTGTGAGGAATCATCCTTCCTTCTTTGCCGCTTCTTCTCTGTTGAGCATTTGAAAACATTGCTTGACACTTGGTGTATAAAGGATGTCTAAGAAGCTGAAACAAATGTCTCTTGGTTGGATGAAAAAGAAGTCATGAATGTTTAGCAATCTTTCTTCGCACTGCCGGGTCTCGTCAAAGAAAACGATTAATGCAAGACAGGTTGAACGATTCATGTCGACAACCAACATTTTCTCGACCACTTAATACATCTCTAATGTAAATAAATTATGAGATGACCGCAGGCAGGATCGTCTCTTAGTATGCCATAAAAATTTGGAGCGATAATGAGATCTACCCGTAACTTCAAGGTGCCGATGCTCAACCGTTCACTTAGGGGTCATTATGATCAAATTAATACAACTAATTACCAAAATTTTGCTGATTTACCCAACAAAACAAAAGAAAAACAAAAAAACCAAATTTCACCTCACGACTTTTAAAATTTGATTTTTTTTTTACTGTGTTCAGGTTATATTAACAGAGAAGTTTAGCATGCTTTAGCAACTGAGTAGCTCCTACGTTGTGGATTCTAATAAAAGCAGAGGCTTGAATAGCACATATGGTGAGGATAACAAGGTTCACGCCTATATACATGGGTATGGTGGCTAAGCGGTAGGTTCCAAGACAATCAAGTGGAGTTCAACCTCTACTTGAACATTCAGAAGAGCAGAAAAATAGACACGAGTGGAAACGGAACTCTCCGTTGAGATTTTGTAGCGAGAATTTCTATTCATATAACACCAACCCGTCCCCCCCCCAGTCCCAAGCCACCACTAGGCCCTCATAATTATGCCAAGTGAGAAGTATTTATTAGAAACAATTAATAATTCCCAGCATTTCAAGACATATTACATCATGTATAAGATCTAATATGGAAAATAAAACATGCTTAAGTATTTAGAGCGAAATTTATCAATTCTCTTAGGGAATATCAATAGTGATTAAATTGATGACAATTTTGCCAAAAATGGTCGTAGTTTAAATTTTAGTCTATTTATCCTTGTGATTACTTACTATCAATTTTCACAACAAAGCTGTGTAAAAATTTAAGTTTATATTCTTAAATATTCATAAATTATGAAAGGATATTTCTGTGGAGGAGGGTCTTCAAAACTTACATATTTACTCTTACTACAAAACTGACTACCATGGTAACCGCTAAGCAAAAGGAGTGTCCAGATTACATATCTAAACAAATATTTGATCAAGTTTACAGTCATAGTGGAAACAATAAATATTGAGTAACACGCAGATATATGTGCAACCAGTATTTTCATACTTCAAGCAGAAGATGAATTATAATAAATTCTCGTTTTGGGGTATTAGCAGATGGCACCATCAAAAGTGTTACTGGATGTTCAATGGCACGTACAATGAATGCAGAATAAAGTTGACATTGCACATGCCTTGCAACTAAAAATAACTTTGGATGCTCGGCCACTGACCAAACATGAAAGTGGACGATCCCCTATTCATCCATTAAAGCACTCATTAAAGCATGATGATGCTTCATGCTCGGAGGAGAATGATGAACGATGACAACATTAAAATACATAATGGTTACAGTCATCATTCAATCATGGCAGCAGAACATCAGTGACCCTTAATGGCCGTATAAGCATTCAGTTAACTAAAATACCACCTCTATGATGTACTATGAAATTTAACTATATATTATTATACAAGAGTAAGAACAATTTTATTTAACAGAAAAAAAATGTGGAATCCAGCATACCAGCAGGCCTCATATGATGACACAAAGATTTACTGGTTAGCATTGTTGACCTTAATCTCCATCAGTTTTTCAACAGGTTGGCGACATATTGGACATTTATTTGACTGACGTGTTAATGCTTTTGCACATTCGCTGCACATACACTGAAAAATAACACCAGATGTTAGAAAAACTGCTCCCAACATGAAAAATGAAAAATACTGTAATCATGAAAATCATTCTGTCAGCAAGGTCTGGATCAGATATAATGTCCAAAATAGTAACCATAAACAGACAATGATTTGTTGAGTTCTCACCATATGCCTACAGGGCAACACAGTAGTATCCCTTGGTTCGGTCATGCAAATTACACATTCTTTTCCAGTATCTTCAGCATTAGCACCAACTTCTGTTTCATCAGAGTTTGCAATACCATATATTTCTTGCAATTCATAGCGTACATTCTCGGCCCACAAGATCTGCTTAAGTACCTTAACTTGAAAAGACCCATTATTATTCTTGTCTATGACGGCTAGAGTAATCTGTGCATTAGCTACGGCCGACAACTGACCAACCTGTTCATCTGTGAGTTGAGGTGGTGGGCAAGCTTCGACATAAACAACAAGTGGGAAGACATCTCCATTTAATGGTTTTGAAAGATCGTCTAAATCGAAAAATCCCAAATCAATACCAGATCCTGAAGGCTGGATGAATTTCTGCCCTAATCCTTTTTGAAAAGGTACCTTCTTCGGTGTGTAAATGTCTGCATATATTGCAGAGAAACTACACTTCTCTCCTTCTTTTGCAAAGTAATATATAGTGACACTGCAATCCCTCCCAAAAAAAAGTCAATGCAGTTTAATAAAATGCAAAATAGTTGTAATAATAATGATAACTGTCAAAGATAATAGATTTACCACACAATTTCTGTAAAAGATCGCAATGACTAACAAAGACTGCGTTAATTGGTATGCAAGATCATGCACAATCATTCAATTCTCACATTTTAATGAATTTTCACATCATTCCACTATACCATGGCATGTGCCAACTAATGACATCAAGTGCTGATATGATAGAATTTATTGAACAAAAGTGCTTACCTTTACCAACAGATAAAAGAGCAGTAACATAGAAATCTTAAATTCTTCTGCCGTTGCTATAACTGTAAATGAAACAAAAGAGCCTTATGCTATGTACATGAGATAACCTGTATCAGTCTAATCTATGTTTCCCATTTAAAAAGACTAAGCAATTATAGAACACATAATAGCATAAATTTAGTAGTGGCAATAGGAGCAGTAGCAATGTTGCAGTAGGAAAGGAAATCGATTGATTACTTAGACAAAGCTATTCCAGTAATAAAAAAAAAATCAACAATTAAAGAATAGATCCATATTATGCTCTATTAATAATGAAGAGGAGGAAATAGAATAAAGGAATTATATGGGAAATAAATTTTTAAATAAAATAAAAAGATAATATCAACAAACAGATGCAACAAACTCACAACTGCTAAGACTCTGGAAATTCTTACTTGAAACAGCATTTTAAGAACCAACGATGGTGCATACAGAAAATAGTAGTAAAGTAGAGAAAAACAACAACAACAAAGCCCTGATCCCAAACTAGTTAAGGTTGGTTATGTGGATCCTTTTTCTTCCTTCTACTCGATTTTAAATTATATTTTCTATAAGATGCAAAGATTTTAAATATTTCTTTATCCCTGAAGCAAAGAGAAAAACCATGAATAGATTTTGGGGAAACATGATAAACCAAGCATCCACAGCTCTAAAGGGAAGACTGCCACAAGAAGTACAGACAGATTGAAAAGAAATGTCTAGCACCCTAGTTTTTTTTTCCCCTTCGTTTTATTTTTCTTTTTAATTCAGATTGTTAAACTATAGTGCCAAAGCATGCCCATTGATTTATGACTGGGTTGTTGCAACTTGCAAATTTACAATGGGTCTACTTCTGATAAATTATGAAATGTTCTCTAGTGTATAATCAGATTGATCATTTTGTTTAGTTCATTCATAACATTTGTTCCAATCTCCCAAACAAGATCTATTTCTATCATTTATGCAAGTTGATATGTACACCCTTATTATTGTCTGACTTCTCTTAGTTTTCTCTTTCAAAGAAGTTGGGAATTAAACCAAAAGGGTGTTTGTTGAAAGATGAGAGGACCAATAAACCCAGGTTGAAGAGCTATAAAGTTCAAATTATCACTCAGACAATTGGATCTTGGTGTCAATATAACGTTTGATATAATAATTTGAGCCCAAGCTGCATGGCAGAAACTGAGGGACAGGACCATGCTGGCCTTAACTCACTCCCCCCTACTATTTAAATTCCCTTCTTTCTCTCTTCTATTCCTTTCTTCTTGTCTTGCTCTTTAGTGACTCATTGTTTAGTTCAACCTCAGGTACTCTAGTCATCCATTGCAGTTCAATGTGCAGAGTTTCACCTTTAGAAATCCGTCACTTTGCCTAAGGTCAATACCAAGATCCTTCACCTGCCTCTCCATTGATGAGTTTACTGCATGACTGCTCCCTTGTTGTTGCCCCTATGATGATCACCATTACTTGCCCCGTTATTTCAAGTCGTTCATGCATATTGGGCAAAAGTAGTTTGAGAATTAATAACAAGCTGGAGGTTGACCTAGCTAGCTCATAACAAGTTCAATCTCACCTCATTAGTGACTAAGGCAAGCATATGCTTGCTCCAACTTGCTCGAGCTAAGCTCATTTACACCCTTGGTGGTGAAAAATTTAGCATTTGCAAACCAGATTATTTTTCCTAAAGCACATAGATCATGGACAAAATTACCTTAGTGCATAATGTAGTAAAGGGCTTCAAGCCTAGATTTGGATTTAGAAGAGTGATGCTGAAAAGTGACTGCAGTTTGTAGGCAGTAAAGGGACAACATAGTGCATAGGTGAGCACACATGTACTACTTAGTATTTTTTTTTAAGTATATAAAATGAATAAAATACATTAAGGACAATAAAAATAACAAAAAGAAGGTAATATTTTGCATAAATAATATCAATATCATTAACAATAATAGCAAAAAAACAATATTCATTATTTAGTACTTATAATAGTAACAGTAACTGACATCTAAACCAATATAATATGCTCCATCCACATAGGTCCACATAAGAGTGGGTCACATGTTTGGCCTATCATGTTGAGGGGCCATATAAGCAGCAACACAATACTAACCGAGCCACAAAAATTGTTGTGGTACTAATTGGACTGCCTTTTCAGTCATATGATATGATTGCATTTTGTAACCATACATAGGCAATGTGGCATGGTCAAGGGATTGCATGCTCAACTCAACTCAACTCATCTAAGCCTTTTCCCAACTACATGGGGTCGGCTACATGAATCTGCTTCCTCCACTCTGCTCTATTTAGGACCAAATCGATATTTAAATTACAAATAGTTATATATTTTTTAAATTATTTCTGCCCATATTAGTTTAGGTCTACCTCTATCTCTATCCTTACTATAAATTGTTAAAAGATCACTCTTTCTAACTGAAGCAACTAAATGTTTACGTTGTAAATGTCCAAACCATTGTAATCAATTCTCTCTCATTTTATCTTCAATTGGGGCTATTCTTATCATTTCTTTTATATGTTTATTTCTAATTCTACCTTTAAAGTTTTACCACATATCCATCTTAACATACGCATTTCTATTACACTTAATTTATTCACATGTTGTTTCAATATTACCCAACACTCTGTTCCATATAACATAGCTGATCTAATAGCAGTTTTATAAATTTTTTTTTTTCAATTTTAATGGGATACACCGATCATACAATATTTCCGAAGCACTCCTCCACTTAATCCATCCTGCTTTAACACTATGATTCACATCTTCACCTATTTCACCTTCTTGCTGGATAATTGATCCGAAATACCTAAATTTTCACTCCTTGATATCTCTTGGCTTGCAATCTTCACTATTTCTTTATTTGTATTTCTACTCTCGCTAAAATTACATTTCATATATTCAGTTTTAGTTATAGTAATCTTAAAACCTTTAAATTCTAAAGCATATCTCCAAATCTCTAGCTTAGCATTTACTCTATATTTAGTTTCATCAATCAACACTATATCATATGCAAATAACATACACCATGGGATATTATTTTGAATATATTTAGTTAATTCATCCATAACTAATACAAAAAGATACGGATTTAAGACAAATCCTTGATGTAAACCTACAGTAATTGAAAACTCACTAATTTCTTCTATTATTGTTTTAACAATAGTTATTGCTCTATCATACATATCTTTTATCAATTTTATGTACCTTTTGGTAACTCCTTTTTTCTCTAAAACCTATCATTTTAAAACACTGAATAAGAACCTTAATCATTTTAAAATGAATAAGTACCTTAACCAAGGTGGACTTCTAAATGATTACGATAAGGGAGGGTTATTATGACATGCATTGCCATCCTAGCCTATAACTAGAGCTGCAAGTGAGCAGACCAGGTCGGATCATGCTTCGGTCTGATTCAAATTCATATTTGGATCATGATTTTAGATTTGGATCCAATCCACCTGCTAATAGGATTAGGTCGGGTCCTTGAAAATAATATCAAGCCCAATGGATCATTTGGGTTAGTTCGAGGTCAAGTATGACTCAAGTCCAACCTAAAATGTTTGGCTTCAGGATGGGATTGGGCTAGATCATGCTTGAATTTTACTTTAAACATCCTTTGTTTTATAGTTAAAATTTAGTAATTGATAGTTAAATATAGACCCATTAAAAAATTTTAAATAAGATTAAAAAGAGGCAATTTAAATTTTCATTCCAAAAATTTTAATTCAATCCAAATAATTGACTATCCTTAAGTTTATAAATTATATTTTTTTAAAAATATATATATTGATATATTTAAATACATTAGAAATAAGAATTCACCAAAATAAATTATGAAATATGAATATTTAGATATAAATAAGTGAAAATTGATAAGAAGGGGTCTAGTTGTTAAGATGAAAAGTTGAATTAGTTTAAATAAGAGTTCACTCAATGAATTGGCATAGATAATTGGAGTAAAGGAAAATAAGATTTATATAATCGAAGTTTATGGGTTAGGCTAAATTAGGTTCAACTAAGGTTAGGTACATTTTTTATTGACCCAATTAGATTTAGATGACATACGAATCGAATCACAAGCTGGATCGAAAAATACAAAATCCAAACCTGACCCGAAATTTAAATCATGTCCAATTTTTGAACCCAACCCAACCCAACCCACGAGTCTTTAAATATAGATTGAGTTGAGTCTAATTGAGTAATGACTGGGAAGGGTCTATAAATGACCTACTTTAAGCCAATCCAAGTTTGGCATAAAAAGATCCAGGTCATAAATGGGTTGATGTAACCAAAATTATTTATTAAATGGATTGGGTTTAGATTTAAAACCTTAACTAATTTAACCTATCTAATAGTTGGATCAATTTGTGACTTGTTTCAGACTCATTTAATTCATCTAAATTTCACTTAACCCTCTTAAAACCCTCTTAACCCATTCAAAACCTACTTCACCTATTTAACCTAATTCGACCTGTTTACCAAATGGATTATGACTTGTTTAAAAATGATTTGGGTTTGGATGGACAAATATTTAACCCAACTTATATCTGAACCTAACCTGCATCCGACCCGACCTAATTGCTACCCTCGGATTTAATTGCACACACGCCACTCAATAAATGTCTTCGCTAGCAATTTCTCTCTTTCCATCTTGGTAGATAGTTTTTGCACTTATCTTTATTAGGATTACGTTTGGCTTCACAAGGGGACCATATAAATAAAAATACAACTAAAGCAGACAAAGTTATACAACTCCAATTTGCTTGTAGCGCATAGAACACAAAGGCATTTGGCCAAGGACTTGAAGGCCTTGGAGGGATTTCTACACTATCATCTGAGAAGCATGGCTTCTATATAATCAAAAATAAGCACAAGTTGTTATTTAGAAGTTCGTGCACTACACAGATTTGACATCCCGTTATAGCTTAGTCAACTAAAATCCATGCATTACAATTGTCTGATTATCACAAGAAAACTTAATGTTGGCAAGGACAAAGAATTCTGGTTTGAGAGGAGAGTTCAATGGAACTAAATTTGCCGACTATCTCCACAATCATTGCTTTAAGCATATTTTTCTAATTTGCCTCCTGGAAGCACTAGAAGGAAATAGAGAGAATGTTATGTTTCTTTGGAAGTGATTATTATATGTTATTAGCAGCTCCAAACTCCAAGAAAAAAGGGTGAGATTCTTTGATTCTTTAAGGGTTAGTTGAATGGAACAAACAACTAGCTGAAGAGAACTGGACCAATGATTTAAGTTTCAGCAAGACAAGGACTCAGACGGCCGAGAGTCTTGTTCTAGAGAGATTCTGGGACCGATTTCAATCATCTTGTCCCAGCCTGTCTCAGCATAATATTTTATAATTTCAGTTTTAAATTGATGTAATCTATCATAAAGATATAACTTTTAAAATTTAAATATATTTAAAAATTGAATAAAATACTAAAGTTTCATAAATAATTTTTTTCAAAAAAAAATCTTAAGCAAATACCGAGATGCATGACCGGGTCAGGGATCGAGACAAAATAGGACATGACACGGAATGTCTTGTTCCATGAAAAAACTGGGACACTTCTCTTCCATAAGATTTAAAACGTTAAACCTAACATTATTAGATAATTTCATAATATTTAATTTAATTCAAAATTGTGATGCAATTGAGGTATATGTTAATAAATGATATCACTAGTACTTGGTGCAACTAAACAGAAAAAAAAACTGATTTTCTTTTTGATGTAACAAATAAGACTGGTTGTGACAACAAATATAAACAAAATTAGATTTAAAGAGCTAAATCAGATCCATTAGATTCCAAACATTCTCAGTAGAAATAAGTTTGGCATTTTTATTAGTAAGATAACATGTTATTATAATATTCTTTTCCTTAGAAGTGATGGGAAAGAAATTTTCCTTGTATAATATCTTATGAATGGTATCTTCATAGAAATTATTCTTTTATTTTATTTTATTTTTTATTTCCATAGAAGTGGTAGGAGGAATTTAATCTTAAGTAGTATTGTAATGTATGGTAACTTCACAAGAGCAACCAAATTGCTAGTGTAGACACACACACACACACACACACACACACACACACACACACACACAGAGAGAGAGAGAGAGAGAGAGAGAGAGAGAGAGATATTAATTATAGATGTGTGAGAAGATTTCTAGGAGTGATGGAGTATGAGTAGCTAAAAAAGGAGAAATTTTAAGAGTGACAAAGGGAGGAAAAAGGAAACTAGTGCTGCTAGCAAGCCTGCATCATTCCCATTTTGGAAGTAGAAGTTTTGAGGCAGCAAGAACTTTCAGGAGTTGTGGGGACTAGCTCAAGAGCACCATTCTTTTTATTTTATTTTATTTTATTTTTGCAGTGGAGTGGTGGTCGGGTGTAGTGGGAACCTAAGATGGAAAGTTCATGTACCCCTGCTTTCCACCCAAAAGAAAAAGGAAAATTTTCTGTAGGAGTGCATTACTCCGATGTTATATGTAACTTTTTATGTTGATGCATGCATGGATGGATGCATGCATGTTACATTCTTTTTATGCTGATGCATGCATGCATGCACACATGTATGCATGTACATCTGTATGCATGCATGCATGTATATATGTATGTAAAATTATGATTTCATTAGCTATCAACACAAAATAGCAGTATAAACTCAGTTTTCTAGTCATTCTTTGGTAAATCTCAGTCATTGTCAGCCTGTAGGATTAACAGCTGTGGTTTTGAACGTTGGTTGTCAGATTTGGGGAGCAAGAATCGAAGCAGGTGTAGGAGATGGGAGTGTGGGTGCAGGAAAGTTGATGTTTTAGAAATATTTCAGTAAGGAAGTGCATAGGAAGTGGGTATAGAATAGATATTCTGGGCAGATTTCACAGTGGGTGCAAAACCATGGGTAGGAAATTCTGCACAGTAAGTTTTTGATTGTCATGGTTTGGGAGTCTCAAAAAAGCTATATAATAAATGATTACGATTTGCTTTGATTTTTAAGGTTAGAATAATGATTGTTTTAAATCATTTGTGGCAGACTTGAAGAGAAGTTTAATGTTCATTCTTGGATATCTAGTAAAGCTTTCCTCCATTTATTTAAATAATATTTATATCCAAGTACACTAAATTCTTCAAGCATTGTTAGTTTGCTACCTTGATACTGTGATCATGGCTGTGAAAAGGCCTAGGCAGGGCTAATTGACGTAAACTTCCTTATCAACTAGGTGATTAGGCAGCTGCTTAGGGAGGAAAACCCTCCATTGCTTCAAATATGTATTCCTAAGCTTATAAATATGAACATGAGCAGGTATATATCAATATATCTTATATACCCATTTTTAGCATAGATATCATCATCTAACCTATATTTCACAATAAGAAAAGCCAATAAATCATCAAATTTCACAGAACTAAATATTAATGAAAGGCATTGACAAGATAATGCTAACATAATAGACATATAAAGTTAAACTAGGAAATACCAACCACAGCTAGCACCAAATAATGAATCGTATTAATGACCCAACAAAATGAATATGGATTATGGTTATAAACTCAGATAAAGTAGATGTTCCTAAAACAGATCTCAGATGCGGATAGATTTGAATTTTTATGACAGCAAAAAAGAGTGAAAAAGAGTAAGAACACTGCAAAATAAGATGGGGTCTAATAGAGGAGAAGAGGAGTATAGAGAACAAAGACAAAAAATAGAGGGTAAAATCTCCACAAATGAGTCAATTCAGTCAATAAAACCCATAAATCATATACAATTCATCATCCTCATGAACTCATATTTATAACATTCAAACAACTCTAAAGCAATATTTTCTAATCATAGAAAGACTCTCAACTTAACGTTAAAGGACTTAGAAGACCAACTTATATTATTTGACTAAAAATAGGACTCCTAATCGACCAAAAATTTCCATCATATCAAATTTACTAGCTTCCAAACAAAAAAGATAAATAAAGTTTTTCCAAAAGAATTGGTAAATTCATAATTTCATAGGTTTCAATATAAAAGATAATGTCCCAACATTAAAGAGAACCATCACAGTTGCCATTATCATTTGTGGTCTTCTTTAAAAATTCTTGGACTACAAAAGTGATGCAAAAAGGAGATTGACTGTTCAATCATCATCTTGCTCAGGGTACTAGGGCAGCATACACATATTTTGATAAAGTTGCATGAAGACCTGCTTATTATTTTGTTAGACCAAGGTAAAGAGATCTGATTCAATGTCTGAAAACTTCCTTTTATTTCTAGGCTAAATGAACTTTGATTTCTGCATATTTGGTGGTTTTGGGTTGAAAATTGTGGACAACTGAAAAAAAAAATGAAATTTAGAAAAAAGGGATGTATCAATGAAGCCAATATTCCCAAATAGCAGATCCCCATAAAAACTATTACTTACCACTGTAAGAGAACTAAAGGTTCATCTAGTTCAACCCCAAAATTGTTTAATCAAGAATAAAACAATATCTGTTATAGTGGCCATTATCAGCCATTATGACAGGAAAGAACAGACAGTGATGGGAAAATAATGGCATGACCACTCAATGTTCATGGAATTAAAAAATATTTGTTCTGGTTAGCATGAGGATTTAAAGTTTAAATGATATTATTTATCTTGATGAAGAGTGAAACAAGAATTCCCATATATCAGAACCATCACAATAGAAAAATGGCTAAATAATATTTACTTTAAAGAAAATTTTGCATTTCATATTTAAAATAATGAGGGATCGAAATCATTGTAACGAATGTCATTCTAAACCTCTACAAAGAGAAATCAAATTGGCAAGACATCAGATCTTAGATGCATCAAAGACCCTGGTACATGGAAAACCGGGTAATCCTAGTTGATACTGAATTTTCTTCTTTTATGACAGCAAAAAGAGTGAAAAAGAGTAAGAACACTGCAAAATAAGATGGGGTCTAATAGAGGAGAAGAGGAGTATAGAGAACAGAGACAAAAATAGAGGGTAAAATCTCCACAAATGAGTCAATTCAGTCAATAAAACCCATAAATCATATACAATGCATCATCCTCATGAACTCATATTTATAACATTCAAACAACTCTAAAGCAATATTTTCTAATCATAGAAAGACTCTCAACTTAACTTTAAAGGACTTAGAAGACCAACTTATATTATTTGACTCAACATAGGACTCCTAATCGACCAAAAATTTCCATCATATCAAATTTACTAGCTTCCTAACAAAAAAGATAAATAAAGTTTTTTCCAAAAGAATTGGTAAATTCATAATTTCATAGGTTTCAATATAAAAGATAATGTCCCAACATTAAAGAGAACCATCACAGTTGCCATTATCATTTGTTTAAAAGTTGTTGGACTACAAAAGTGATGCAAAAAGGAGATTGACTGTTCAATCATCATCTTGCTCAGGGTACTAGGGCAGCATACACATATTTTCATAAAGTTGCATGAAGACCTGCTTATTATTTTGTTAGACCAAGGTAAAGAGATCTGATTCAATGTCTGAAAACTTCCTTTTATTTCTAGGCTAAATGAACTTTGATTTCTGCATATTTGGTGGTTTTGGGTTGAAAATTATGGACAACTGAAAAAAAAATGAAATTTAGAAAAAAGGGATGTATCAATGAAGCCAATATTCCCAAATAGCAGATCCCCATAAAAACTATTACTTACCACTGTAAGAGAACTAAAGGTTCATCTAGTTCAACCCCAAAATTGTTTAATCAAGAATAAAACAATATCTGTTATAGTGGCCATTATCAGCCATTATGACAGGAAAGAACAGACAGTGATGGGAAAATAATGGCATGACCACTCAATGTTCATGGAATTAAAAAATATTTGTTCTGGTTAGCATGAGGATTTAAAGTTTAAAAGATATTATTTATCTTGATGAAGAGTGAAACAAGAATTCCCATATATCATAACCATCACAATAGAAAAATGGCTAAATAATATTTACTTTAAAGAAACTTTTGCATTTCATATTTAAAATAATGAGGGATCGAAATCATTGTAACGAATGTCATTCTAAACCTCTACAGAGAGAAATCAAAATGGTAAGACATCAGATCTTAGATGCATCAAAGACCCTGGTACATGGAAAACCGGGTAATCCTAGTTGATACTGGCTTCTATGAACCAAGATGACCAATACCCATTGTCCCAGTACTTGAGAAAGCCAAGCATCCTGGTATTTCAAGGGGATGTCATATTTTTTTTTTTTTTTTTTTGTTCATTGTTTTAAATGATTGTTGGGAGTTTTAAAGCTTAGATCATGGGCATCATAAGATAAATTAAATTAGTACAGGTACAGGTACTGACACCATAAACCCAATTTTGGGCTCAAAGACCTCCAGTGATCTTAAATTGTAACAAACAAATTCTAAACCCTTTAAGCAATCATAACAATGATGAACAACAATAGAAAAAACAGAGACAGAAAACATGACAACCCAGAAAATCACCACCAGAACACCAAACAGTCCAAGTGCCAGGATGGTACCATCACAGTCCCATTGTCGCCTCTTCCCTGTCTGATACCAGGTCTAGGATTGCGATTTAAAAACTTGTTTAGAACTACTTATCATATGTCAGGTAATCAAGTGTATTCCATTCTGGACATTGGAACTGTATTACCGTTGATTTAGCTATTCAATAAGAGTGGCCATTCCTTTTCTTTCTTTCTTTCTTTTTTTTTTTGCAAGAATGATGAAAATTTCTGTATATCCTCGCCGATCATTAAGGAAATAAACAAGCAAGAACCCAGAATTAAGCCAATTTGGCGATTCTTCCAATAAAATTCAGTAGGTTTTCTTTCTTCAGAAAGCAAACGAACCGAATGAATTGACCAAGAATCCAAACAAAAGAAGGAGCCAAGATCCAATACCTCCCATCAACCACGGCATCGAAGGTGAAGGAGACCAGATGCTGATCGGGATTCTGCTCGTCGGCCACAAGCTGGATCGTATTCTTGCGCACGTTGACATCATTCTTCACCGTCTTGGCGTTCTGATGGTCCACGTACTGCGGCTGCGGCGGCGGCGGCGGCGGATTCGCCATCGCCGCCGCGGATGAGGAGGGAGGAGGGTGCCACCATCCGTAGTACGCGGGGCGGCCGTACCCACCGCTTGGCGGCGGGTAGTAGGAGGAGGGAGTGGGATAAGGGGGAGGGGCGGGCATGGGATAGGGGGCAGGATAATTGGGCCGTGAGCGCGAGGCATAGGGGTAGCTGGGCGGTCGGGGAGGCACCGGAGGAGAGGGAGAGATCTGGGAGGAGGGAGGAGGGGGGTACTGATAGTTGTAATCTTCTCTTCTTCTCCCGCTGCTCGATGACTGACCCATGATTTATTCTAGAGGATTATAGGGGTTGGGAGGGGGATGGGATGGTTTGGGGTTTTTGGAGAATGGAGAGAGAAGGAAGGGATTGCGGCCCGGTACGCAACCTCACCTTTAAAGTAAGAGATCGCGGAAATGTCAAATTTTGGACTTCGGAATGTTCTAATTTCACTGTTCTCTCTTCGGATAGGTGCTGCATGGAAGTTGACAAACATAACCCTACATATACAGAATGAAGGAAAAAAAAAATAATAATAATAATAAAAGAATGGGTTTAAAAGATTTTTTCTTAGCTGCTAAGTTACCTAGAGCCCTTATTTTTAACCTATATAGTTTGATACCGGTTCTACGTTGATGTGAAAGATAAAAATTTATAAAAATAGTACTAAAGTAAAAAGCATCATTTTAAGTGATGCTTTTTATATTTATTTTGATAAAAAAATATCATTTGAAATGACGCTTCTTAGCCATTTTAAGTGTCATTTCTTAAAAGCTCTTTTCACTTTTTACTTTCACTCAAAGTTTCATTTTATGCATAGAAATGGTGCTTCTTAAAAACATTATTTTTAAGAAGCACCACTTGAAATGATACTTTTAAAAGCATCATTTAAATATCACTTTTTAATTACCATGATGAACATAAAAATCATTACTTGAAGTGACGCTTTTTAACTTTAATATTATTTTTGCAAAATTTTTATCTTCTGCATCAATCACATAAAACCGGTGTCCAATGACACCGGTTTGAAAAAAGACTCAAGTTACCTATCATGTCCCTCTTCTCTCTCCTGGCTCGTTTGGTGTAAGAGGAGCAAAAACAAACATTGATTTCTTCTTAACATTCAATTTCTTATAAAAGAATATATATATATATAGAATCTCTCTCTTCTCACAAAAAAAAAAAAAAAAATGCCCACCTTCTAACCCTCATGGGCACTACAGGTCATAAGCTTCTTCATGCCACTCTGGTTCCCAATCTTACTCCTCTTGCCCACCTCCCATGTTCCATGGACAAGTTTATAGTTGAGAAGCTGGATCAGAAGATGAATATAAACTGCTTATTGAAAATATTTGTATAATAAACTAGGCTTTGGTAATATCTTAAGTCCTTTCTCAAATTATATTTGAAATATGAGTTGAAAAATAAATTATATATAATTCCTTGGAATTATACACATAATTTTGGTTATGGAAATTCTACTCTTATTCAATAAATTATTTTGTATCATTCATCTGTAAATTTGCTAGTTATTTAGAGAACTTTTGAACTCATTCTTTTTATTTTAAATCTTAATCCTTTGTAAAGTTTGAGATGTAGAAGGTGATGGGTTCTAATTGGGGTGTCAACATAAAATGAGATCATGAATTAAACTGGACTCTATCTTGCCACCATAGTTTTGTTTAAAACCCTTGATATTGTAGTTTCATAGAACTCATTAGAACCTGTTAGAAGGTGTTGGATTTGAATTGTTTTATAGATTTATTTATACATTGCGCTAATAAATTATTGTGGTTTTGTAAATAATGTTTTCAGAATTACCATATGGCCAGTTCAGATCATTTGAAGTTAGATAATATTGAAATTTATCCTACATAGTCAGACTGATCTGTATTCAGACCAGTCATCACCTTGCATACTTGAGGGGCCTAGCTCAGATTGCAATGTGTCTTGGCATGTATTTTTTAGATTGGAAGGTGATATGAACCATAAATGCCCGACGTTATAATTGAATTTGGAATTTGCACACAATATTATGTCCATATATGCAAAAATCAAAAGAGCTCTATCACCTGGTTATTTTGATGCCACAATCCTTGATGATTACTCTCTAAGAAAGGAAGGCTTTTGGTTGCCTTGCTTCTCATGAGCACACATCAGTAAATTTGTCTGTGCACTTACAAGTCCTAGTGCAAAGAGAATTTTTCAAAGATCACTCACTGAATTCTTGAATTCATTTATGTGTAAATAAATTCATTTTTCCATGCTCCTAAAATGTTGCCAGGATAGAGTGATTGCTAAAATTTTTCTTTGAGAATTTTTTGTGGTGATTTGTCTTCTTATCATCCCTTGTTGATCTTAGTCATTGTCAAAAAATTACCACCCTTCTATTTCATCAGGACATCAATTAGCAACCATACTCACTTTCATAGACTGTTTCTTTTCACTGTACGTTGGACTTTTTCTTTTGCATTTTGCTGGTGCAGGAGATAGCGTTCAGAACTGTTCATCAAATAGTTGGAAGATCACAAGGAGTGGGAGACTCACTTTCCCCCTACCAGAAAGCCTTTGTTAATTCTACTCTGACCATGTACTGGCTGGACTGTTAACTGAAGGATAGACTTGGAAATCTAGTGTCTTTTATTTTGAAGAGTTGGCATTCCTGGAAGATGACTTCAGCCATCGATTGATTCAATTTGGAGCTCTCCAGTGAACTCTTCAGCATTGAAGTAGTTAGGAGAAGGAAAAGCTGCAAATTGAAACTTCATCAAATCTTCCTTAAAGGAGATATTTGTTGGAAGCAATAAGGCCACATTTCACTGACTAACAGAAGATCTTAACATAGCTTTCTTTCACAAAACAGATAGCAAGGATAAGCAGCAGAAATCTTATTGTTTCTTTGATGTTAGAATTGACTTAGCCAGATCAAATTTTTAAGGAGTTCCACAACTATGTCAAACTGTCTCTACTTTGTTTTGGAACAGGATATTTGACAATAAGACTTGCAATTTAGATTCTTTTGTGACTCTCTTCTCCTTGGAAGAAGCTAAAGTAATTTTTTTGGCAGGTCACCTCAGATTGGATAGATTAAACTACAGTTCTTTATATTAACCCCAAAACAAGAGGAAGCCAGCTCTCCTCATGACTTCATCAGCATGGTTGATGGAATTGTCAATATCTCCAACATCTTGGCAAGTAGGCTGGCTCCTCTCTTGCATTCCCTTGGTGGACAACTCTGAGCTGGCCTTTATAAGGAAATTGTCCAAAGTTGCTCTGCGTGCGAATGATATTCTTATCAATTGGATTCAGTGCCAGAGAGGTTTAAACTAAGGAGATTCTTTTTCCTTCCCTTTTTATTGTGCCTGATGAAGCTATCCAACTGCTCTTTTGGCCTTGGTAGGTTTGATAGAAAAGTTTGACATAAGATAGGCAGGCTGAAAAGGCAACATACCCATCTCTAAGTCTCCCAATTTAATATTCTCCACCTTATGCCTTCCTAAATGGGTGATTCAGAATGTTGATAGAATTCACAAAGCATTTCAAATAGAATGCTGCTCTTTTGAGGAAGTGGTGTGGGATTTCTTGATGACAAATGATAAGAATGTACGGGAGAAGAACGTTTGGGCCAAGAAGTAGAAGATCCTCATTATCTTAGTTCCTAAATCCTTCACCTTTCAACATCATGCATGGTTGGTTCCGCAAGAGTTGTACCATGCCTGCTCAATATTGCTCATTGGAGGCTAAGATCTTCAGAAAGGTAAATATTTTCACCTAGTAAGCAATCAAGAATAAAATTCATACAAAAAAAAATATTGCAAAGAAAGTGTGTAGGGTGCTCAGAGGGTGTTCTTTTTGTGACTGTCCTAAGAAATTGCATCCCATTTGTTTCTCAAATAGGCTTTACAAAAGCAATCTGGAAAGAACTGAAGCTGAGAATGGGGATTAAAGGGCAGCCTTTGACCGTGCTTGATCTCTGGACTAGTTGGAGAGGAAGACGGGTTCCTAAGAAGATGAATAAAAAGTGGAGATCATTTGGTTTTGCCTGGGTTTTCTTAAGCAGGCATCCAAGGATAGCTGATGTGAAAATCAAAGTTAAACAACCTGTAAGGAACTAGAAGTGTTGTAATTTGACAATAGAGATAGCTGTAGGCTTGTCTTATATTGCTGATAACAACCATAAAGGGCATTGACTTCAGAGAAATCTGATTTTTTTTAGATAAAGCTAATGTTTTGTACAAGTAGCAACTGAAACTAAATAAATATCCAATATTGTAAAAGTATGACGTAAACGTCAATACATGACAAAAAGGATGCTCCAGGTTCTCAAAAAGCACAAAGCTACGCAAATAAACGATTCATTAACAGAAAGAAACATAACTATTGATGTTTACTCGAAAGAAATTTGATACAAATTTATAAGATATGTTAGTCTCAAAAGACTTGCATTGATCTGTGTTACTGCGCAGATGTTCATAGTTCAAAATCAAGCTACACATCTTATACACCTGGTAACACATTCTACTCGACAAATTTCTTAATCCTCAATATGCCCATCCAACTCTTACCAGAGGTTCATTCACTATATACTGTTCTCCTGATTACCAACAAAAATACCCCCCAGTTTTAAAAGTAAATGGAGAAATGAATAAGCATTAAATACAACACAAATGCAGTACTATAGTCAATGACAAAAGAAAGATATCAAAGCAAAAAAAAAAAAGATTACCTTTGTATCAATACTCAGGAGGATACAATCAATTTCAGATATGTAGCTATCAGACCCACACTCCAAATGGCCTGCACAAGCTTCTAATAACACCTGTTGGGGCTTGTCATGTTGTTATGATCATAAATTAAGGTTCAATTCTGTGAGGAAGATTATTTACTCAAGATTTATGAGACACACTGCTCTGCATCAGCTGGAATCTCTCTACCTGGGACACTGACCTTCAGAAGGCTGGAATAGCTGTCAAAGCACCATTATATGAGTCAATTCTCTCTCATTGTATGAAGGTAAGTTTTCTTCATTGATGTTCAACTCACCCTATGGCTATAAAGAGGTACTCATATTCCGTGATGAATGCAAGCAAGGCCTGGACATCCAGAAACAGTGTCAATAATATTAAGTAAAGAATGCTAAAAGGAAACAGTGTCTCAAAGTTTAGTTAATGCCTCAAATGGCAGATTTAAAAGCTCATATATGTCCGAATGTGATCTAATCTCTGCTGGACTGCCTCATTGTCTTTCGGAGGTATGGCTGCCAGAGCCTGCAAAATTGACAATTACTAGGAATTATTCTGCCATTTCTTTTACATGAGCTAAGCCCACTTTTTAGTTGGTCAACACGACAATTGATGAAAGGTGATTAAGCTAGCAAGAACACAGCAAGATAGTACAAGGAATTCACAGCTGCATAATGAGATATAAAAGATGATCAACCTTAGGCAGCTGTATCCTATCATCTATTCCAATATTCAGTTCCATTCAAGCATCATATGACCATTAGCTATTCTTTTTTGGTAACAAACTATAAGCTTTAAGATTTAAACTTGCTATACCTATTGCTAAAGAGAGAAATGAAAAAGAGATGTAGAAGAATATCCAACCTGTTCCAATGCAAAGGAATTTCTGCATATCTGCTGAACTGCCCAATAGGTTGATGGACTTCATTTCAGATAGAGCCTGATTGAAGATCACGTCTCAACTAGTAAATTCATACATGAAAGGGGGAAAAGACACTGATATCTAATAAACTATAGACATACACTCAAACCTTGATGAAAGGGGAAATACATATTTCCTCTTTGACTCTGCAATAAATGGTGATATTTCCTCATCCCGACAAGTAATTTGTGCATATAGAGAATAAGCTTATCATGGTTTTAAAATAAGAATAATGATATCCGTATCAAATATACAAAAATGGTGGAATTTGTTTTATGTACTTAACAAAGTTTGAAGACTAGGCAGTTCAGATTAATGCTGGAAACTGACAAATTTTTAGAAACAAAGATGTATAGGATAGAAGCATATGACTGTAGGTGATGATTTTCTACAACATAGAAAACAAGACATGGCACTAAAAGGGCACCTGCAACTAACAAGCGCAGGAACTCTAGAGGCAGCAAACTCAAGAATTTAACTTTGCTGCTGACCTTCAGATACAAAATAGCAACAAACCTCCATCTCGCTGTTGTGGCAATTGTATCAACACCATACCATGGCCACAGACTATTGAGACCATAATTTGCCTCCAAAAGTGTTGCACCACCTGTTGTAGTAGGTTGATCATCAAGTTCTGGAGCATATGGACCACATAAAATATGGTATAATATATGGTCTTACTGGAACATAATTTTTCTTCTCCAATATGCACCACAGATAGCAAATGATGTTTGTTACCCCCATCAACTTTCATTTTGGGCATCAGTAGAAGTATGTTTGTGCATCCATTATTGCAAAATATTTACTTTGTCATCCATATAAGTGGTCCCACCCCACATACTTGTCTTCATATCTATTTATCTTTAAACAATCATATGGTTTCAAACAGTTACTGCATCATAAATCTGAACTTGTTTATTTTGCATCTTTTTTTTTTTTTCAATTTAATTATAGTGTTAAGTCATATTAGCTTATGATTTAAACTACTTAAATAGTGTAGTGCCTAAGTTCAGGACATGTTGGCCAACAACCAGGACATGTCTTAGCATGTTTTAAGATAACAGGCTGGTTTAAGATCGATCAATTATGCATGTGTGGAAAAGAAAGCAAGTTTATAATAAAGCAGAATATAATGGTGAAAACCAAAAGCCAACATTTCTCACAACATTAAACCAAATTCAATTTCAGAGGTAAGATTCAATAACAGCTAATTTTCAGTGTCTCCTCATATGCTATCATAGCAGGCTGAGTTTATTTTAGAATTAAACATTGCAAAAACTCATTAACGGAACAAATTGAGAGATGATCTTTACCTTTCAATAGAATCTGCTAAATATTCCAAAGAATCACTAGGAGATGCCAGTAGAATGAGTTTATGATCATCGTGGATTAAGTTTTGCCAAGAAAAGCTCCCAAGTAATTTTACAGAAATGAAATTACAGAGCATATAATTTCCAAATGTAACCTTGAACAATTTAGCTCTTCGAATCAACTATAAGATTTTCCAAGAAAAGGACTGAAGAATGAGACAGAAATTATCGAGAAGGCTTTCAATAGTTTCCATGGGTAATTTTCCAATTTAGACATCATTGTATCAACCTTGATTAATAGCCAAAAATGCATGAAGTTTGTTCCACACACCCTCACCTTTGTGTGTGACACTCCATCCCCTATATCCATTTTCTTCTTTTTTCTTCCTCACCAATTATCCATCTTACTTTGCAGTTTGCACTACCTACATGAAAATTCTGACCCTCTCCAACCATTCCCAACCTCCCACAGCCCATAACAACCCTCCAAATCCTCTCCCAATTCCTCTAACACCACCTCTTTCTTCCTCCTTCCACCACTTCAATCTGCAAGCCTTACTTGAAGGTGAAGATTGGAGGATGTGGAGACAGAGGTGTGGCAACAGCTGTAAGTAAGTTCAAGAGGCTAATTTATGGATGGTACACATCTGAAGGAAATGATGAGTTTGGAATTGCCAAAAATTGGTAGGAGAAATGGAGATTAAGGAGCTGTGCAGTGGAGACCTAGAGCATTTTGAATATAGGATGCCTTTCAAAAACATGTGTGCCAAATGCATAATCTTGCAACTGTTAAAAAAGGTTGTGCCTCTAGTCCTCTTGCTTGTGGAAGAAATTTTATACATGTATGGCAGTATGCCAGTATGTATATAAAGAGGATACGAGAAAAGAGAGAGGGCACAGTCCAAATGTTCAATGCATTTAATTACTTTGTATCTTTGAGTGACAACATAGTACTGAAGTGACTTCTTAAAGTGTTTATGATTAGTGGGCTATATATGGACAAGCTATGGTCCACTAACCACCAAGGTATACCGTACCTAGATCCCACCCATCTTTAAATTATTTATTTGATTGATTGAAATATGTAGCAATGGATTATTACCATGCAAGAAATGAAACTTGGCATTGCTCCATTGTGACCTAAAGGTTTAAAATATGACAACCCCTCTACTTGTAGGATTAAGGCTGCATACATCTATTCTAACCTTCCCCAAACCCCATTATGATGGAAGCCTTATACACTAGGGTTATTCCCATGCAAATTCTCATTGCTTCTTGAAAAATGGGTTGTAAGCAATAGATATATTGACTTATGAACAGTGATTTATTTTTATCGATAGAAAAAAGTAGATAAAATTATGGTTCATTATTTTGGTATCAGAACCCATATCAATATGACACTAGTACAATGTCACAACACCTAGCATGTGAGTTAATTCAGCCTACTGAGATAATATCTAGTTTTTTAGTACTAGTATAATATGGTACATCCAGTAGGAGGTAGCACATACAACATACTATAATAAGGAATAAGATATGCCAATATATGTTTGTATATATGTATACATAGATATATGTATGGCTATAAGCATAAATTAGTTCATCAATACTGCTATACTTGTATAAAATGTAGGAAGAAAATGAGGAGGCTCTAACTATAGAAAAACTAAGTGTTTTTTTAATGGTGGAGCTATGTACTAAGGTAAAGATATCATAAAGAAATATTAGCAATACTTATGTATTCTTAAAAAAATGTTAGCATGTTACTAAATAAAGAAAAATATTTTTTTCCTTTTTTTTTAATGGTGGAGCTGTGTACTATGGTAAAGCTATATCATAAAGGAATAGGTAATACTTATGTATTTTTAAAAAATAAAAAATTGTTACCTTGTTACCAAATAAAAGGAAAAAAATATACTTGACCCAAAAAAAAAGTGGGGATAACTTTTTTTATAAAAAAATGACGGGCATTTTTTGAGTAGGCTGCGGTCTATAAAAATCAAAAGCTGTTTTAATATTTAAATGATGTTACAAGGGGCAGCTGTGCTTTTAAAGTTGAAACACTGTCACCTATAGGGTGCGCATAAGGTACTAATACTAACTCATAATCGTTTTATAATAATAATAATAATAATAATAATAATAATAATAATAATAATAAAGTAATTGCAGCGACAAAACAATTTACCGACCCACGCCTTTTATTCGGCTAACTTTACCTTTCCACCATCCGCCGTTCGCTCTCGCTCCTCGCATTTCACCCCTCAACCCAGAGCGGCCAAACGGCGACTCTGCGGGTAGTAGGCGAGCGGCGGACGCCGGCTGACGGTCGACGGTGCTGATTCCAGGTCAGTTTTTCTCCCTTTTCTTGTACTTTCTTCTGTTCTCCTTCATCTCTTTATTCACTTTTTGGATGGTCGTGGCGGCGCTAAGGCTGCCGTCGGCAACGGCTGCTGCGGTTAATGCCATCGGCGGCAGGGGCTACTGCTGGTGATGCCGCATCCGGCCGCGGCGCTGATGCCGGCGGTCCTAACTGCAGCCGCTGCGGTTGCCGCCGGTGATGCTGGAAGTAATGCTTGCAGCAGCAGTTGCTGTCACCGGCTCCTGGCCGCCTGTCTTTCGCCTACACTTACAAAATGCCTGAATGTAGATATATTACTGATATAATTGCAATGGGGAAAACTAACAGAATTACCAATATGTGATGTTTTCTTCTCTCGCTCTCTCTTTCTCTGCGACTCTTTGCCGAAGTATAACTTTTTTAGGATCTAGATTCTCTTGACAAGCATCCTGTAGAGTGAGATGGACCTTGTTACATTTGTTTGTATTGAAACCTTTTTCATTGTAATATTTTATGCTGTTGGATTTTCTTGGAGTTGGATGTTTGCTCAAATAACGGACAGCATGTGGAATACCTATTGGTCAAATTTATATTGCGACTGATTTATGTGGGTGTTTAAATTACAGTGGAAAAGAATTTGTCAACTGCAGTTTGATATATATTGCAACTGATATGCACTTAAATTCCAGTGGAATGGCATTGAAATTTGTTCACCTTGTTCACTGCTTTATTTTTACTGAAAAAGTCAATCTCCTTATCTAAAGTAAGGGTCAGTGCTATTATTTATAAGTTTCTGTTGCTGAAAGATGATGCTAAATGTTAATACTAAGCCATGAGTCAGACTCATTGAATGCAAGTAATTCCAAGCATTGCACCTTGTGTGCTTTGGTGATGTAGGAGGAGGTAGTACTGGTCGGGCTTCTTGGTCATTCAAGTGATTCAATTCTATCAACATGAGTGACATGGTGCCATATATGGAACAATTCAGAGATGTATCAGTAAATTTAGTGACTGCCTCTGGAAATGACAATTCTCCTATTTCTCAGCATGTTTACTCACCGCAGTTCCATTATCTGCAAGTCCATGACAGTCATGTTAATCTGCTTTCAACTGATCCTGTGTCATGTCCAAGACCACTTCGTGCCATTCCTGCTGGAGACATGCTGGAGGGTGTTGTTTTACCTGTTACCAGCTTTGATGCTGGGAAAGAGATGGGTGGTTTTCAAACATATAATGCACATGACAATTCAACATTTTCAACCAATCCTCTTCTGTATTGGTTGAACAACTCATCTGTTCCTGGTATTGGTATTTTCAGAGCTAGCCCAATTGCACCTACACCCACTAGCTTCAATACTGAAACTGCAAGTGATTTCTCAAAGGCTTTGTGCCCTATTGAAAGTGATGGTCTTGTTGAGAATATGATAATTCCAATGGTATGGCATTTTTTTCCCTATATAACATGTCTTCCAAGATAATATTTATTGATTTTTATTGATAAATTCACATGAAGAATCTAGAATTTGGAAATTTGAGGTGCCCTGCTATTTTCAGATTGGGTATTCAGTACCGAGCACTGAAGAAGAATCTGCAAGCATGTCAAAGAATGCTGAAAATGAAATCCTCCCACAAGTACATCTGTTACTTATTTTGTGTTTTCCATAAATTCATGTCCATGGAGTGAAATTTAGTTCCATGCTAACTTTATCTGAATCTTTACAAATAATCTGTGATGAGGAAAGTGCTTCTGAAAAGTGGGCATATTGTGACTCATTTACTTCAATTAACAGAGTTATATTTCAGTACAAAAGCCAGAAGAAGATAGTGCTAATTCTGCTGAGCCTAATTTGAAGGTCATGCTCTCTTCAAGAGAAGCCAGAGCGCAAGCTGCTGCAAGCAGAAGGGTAAGAGATGTCCATACTTAACTCTATAATGTTGTAGAATAATCAATTTGTTTATTGATGCAAGCAAGGTTCACCATATTGGGAACTGTACCATTTTGGTACTGGATGGTACGATTCGGTATGGAGTGTATCGTACCATACCGGTGGCATACTGATTAGGTGGAATGGTTTGATTTGGGCCAAACTGGATGGTTTGATTCGGTCCGGGGCTAGCTTGGTTAGTTCGGGGTCGGTTCAGTCGGTTCTTTGTACTGAACCGATAGGACGAACCTTCCTGTTTCCAAATTGGTTCGGTTCACCCTGGGTTGTCTGTTTGAGGTGGTTCATCATATCATGGACACAAGTGTATTATAAAAAAATAGAGTTTGAGCTCAGCCTTTTCTATTTAAATAACTGGAAAAACCTTAATGACAGCCAAGCTCACTTTGTTTATGAACAATTCAGTTCAAATGCAGAGTAACAACAGCCTTCTTTATCTTTACTTTCTGTCATGTATATAGTGGTTATTAAGTTGGAAAATGTTTTGCCAAAAAAAGTTAACAAACTGTGCTCTTCTAGTGAAGATAACTTCTTGATTTTATATATTGTTGTTTTCTTATTGTTCTGTCTCTTCCTAGCTAGCTGAAATCTATGAATCAAATTAAATTCATATTTTCTATCTGCCTTATTGATCTACTTTTCTTTTGGATGTACTAATGGCAGCTCTACAGAGCCAGAGTTACTGAAGGAATCAAAGCATTGCAAAATTGCGTACCATGTTCTGACAAGGTGACATGCACATGCCCTAAAACTTTGATGCAATTATGCTGTTTTTTGCAATTCCTATTTTAGTCATTGTCAGAGGATCATTGGTTATGCTGCAATCACGAATTGAACTAGATCTGAATTAGGCTGCTGAACAATAGTGATCAACTTCAGGTGTTCTGTTTTCCTAAAGGTCTTTTTTTTCACACTTTTCCCTGATAGGGCTAGCTTCATTTTCCTTTTATTGGATTTGGATATTGGCTATATTTTTATGGGTTTTGAAGCTTACTCTCTTGGGGCTGCTCACATTGTTTATGTCACATCTCAATCTGTACATTTGTGGTATTGCAATATCTTGCTTAGATTGGTACATATGTATGTGCATGCGGGCGGGGCATTACTAACTAATACAGTAGTGCTATCTAATGCATTAGGGCAACAAATATTTTTCTGATATTGGGTGGGGGGGGTCTTGAGTGGTCTCATTCAGTTCTCTAGTGTTAGATTGTAATCGCATATTACATAGTTTTGCTTGTTCTCCATCTAGTGTGTTATGCGAATCCATTGCACGAAAAGTTAATGAATAACAACAATCACTTTATATGCCATAGTTGTAATGATTCAGACTTCAGTTTAAATTTTTATCAATTGAACTCTGTTAAATGATTAGGTGCTAAGCTTTTGTTTCCATCTCATGCTGGAATAAAAATCTTTTTCTAAAATCAAATTACTAGCACCATCCTTGTGTATTTTGCATATGCGCTTGGATGTTGGGAAACCGTCTTTCATATGTAATCTGCTTTTCCAATGCAACAAATATATCACTGACGTAGACAGAGGACTGAATGACAATGCAAGATTCATAATACTGAGAAAAGAATTTACTTTATGTGGTCAACTTTATAACATATTTTGGTGTGATATACATTCCTTTAGCAGATTCTTATCTGACCTCTCTTTTTGTTTTCTTTTTCCCCGTTCATACTAATACATGTAGTGCAATAGAGAATCTGCACTGGATGATGTCATTGACTATATCAAGTTTCTGAAATTCCAGCTTAAGGTAAGCTATATTCTTTTTTGCACATGTTGGTTCATATATGTACATGTACATGCATGTATGCACATTGATGCTCAGTATTGTGTTCATGGATTTAAGAGAGCAATTTGTTTTTGAAACAATGGAATTAATCTTTAATTGGACCTTTCACCATGTTGAATATTTCTTTTTCTTTTCTTTTTATTTTGAGCAATAGGAAAGAAATGCACCCACAATTTTATCAATGAAATCGTGAAAATAGCAGCAGTCCTCAGAGATTGTCTTCCAGTTGGATATTTTCAAGAAGTTTGCGTTCCATAATATGATAGTCATGATTCTTGGAGGGTTCTGGGGAGGAGGAAACAGGAATATCTTGTAGTATGCAAATAGCTTCCCTAAATTAATGGGAGCAAGGAAGAGCAAGGCTTTATGAGGCTTGAAAAGATATAGAATAGCAACAAGGATAGGAGAGTACATGTACCTAATATTGGATCAGGTTTCTTTGGGGAAAGGAAGTTGCTTACCAGTAAAGATAATACTGTGCAAGACAATGACCACAGAGCCCTTGAAAACCCTGAAGGGAGAAGGGAGGCTATGGGACCATTAAAATGGTTTGAGATATTTTGATGGTTGGCATGAGTACAATATTGGATATGGATCCTTCACAGACTATTTACATGCTCAAATTGTGTTGATTCTTATTTTAACTGTCACTTTACTAATCTGTGATTGAGATCGTGGACAATGACCTTGTAGTAAGACTCCAGATTTACAACTAATCTGTGATTGAGATTGTGGACAATGACCTTATAGTAAGACTCTGATTTTACAACGGTTTATCATATGCCAGTTTGGTTGGCACTGAGATCATCAGTTCACATGATGGGCAACTTTGCAACACTTACTTGAGAACCCTATGCAATGGTGAGATTGGCGTGAAATGAGTGAATCCTTAAAGTTAAATATGAATGTTCATGATGGCTGTGGGATGACCATGTCATCTGATGAACATGTCACTACTTTACAATTGTGTTCATACATATATGCATGTATGTATAGTCAATGTGCAAACTCATAAAAAGAGTAAAATACTAGGTGAATGGCTAGTATAAAGGACAATCATGTCAATGCTAGCATGTACCTCATGTTGGATGACATATTGAGCTAGCACCAACTTCATACAAAAGCACATTATGCCATCATACCATCATTACACCATTGTCATCAGAACCAGTTTAAAGATTCAACAGATTTGCTAATTTTAGTGTTTTATTATCATAATCTTGGTAATTTTTTCCATTTCAGTGATGTCATTCTTGAAATACATTTAATAACTTTGCTTACAAATAAAGTATGAAGCAATTTTTTCTAATAAATGTTAATTTAAGTGGTCTTCTGTTGTGCTTGAAGAGTTGTTCCTGTCATTATATAATTCAATCTGTGAAACTGTAGGTGCATATTCTCAAATAATCAATTGAGTTGTTTCTTTAATGGCAAAAAAATTGGATTGCCTTGCAATTAGAAGGAGATTCCATTGATTCTCTCATATCATAATATGGTAATATCATGGTGATCATTGACTATCCTTTCTTATTTTTTGGGATCATTGTAATCCATTTAAGCCAAAGACTCAAATTACAAACTCAAGGTATAAAAAATATGCAGTGTATGTTTCTTGCCCAGCTGTTTTCACCTAAATTGCCCAGAAAAGCAAGTAGGAACTGATCTGATTTGCAAACTAAAGGCATTAGTTAAGTGTTCATGCACCAATGCATAGACAATGCGGGGACAAAGATTTTAGTTAAGCCTTCATCAGAGAGCAAAAAGTGCACAAAATTCCTATAACATAAGGTTCGCTGACTGCTGTTACAGCACAAAGTCACAAGTCACAAACATCCACATGATATGTTGAGGAATGTTCATAGTGCCTAGTTAGATGTTATAAACTGTGATGTCACCTGGCAGAAAGAAATTTCTTTTATATGGTGTACCTTCAGAGGTCATTTAGTTGGTCAATTTCATACGGGGTCCTATTTCAATAGGTCTCATTCCTACTATAATTGGGTTCTGTTTTAGGAAAAAAGAAGGCTGGTTGACTTTTATAGGAGATTTAAAGAGAAGCAAAAAAAGACTCAGCAATCCTTCACCTTATTTTTTTCTGCAAGCCTATTTGAAACATTCAACAGCATTAAACATGAGTGGTACAACATTTGATCTTGATGATCTCCTTCTATTTGCCTTAAACTCTAGATTCTTCCTATTCACCATCTTATCCTACAATTTCTAGGCTATTTTGTACTTTCTTTCCATCCATCATGGTTCGTCTGCTCAAAGCTTTTTCCAATTAGTTTTGTAGAACTTAAGGATCACAACCCTAATTCCTTTCATCTCAAATCTAGCAACCCTAATGTAAGGTTTCACCTATTGGATTTTTGTTTGCGAATCATACCTAATGGAAAATCATGATGAACTCAAACGTCCAATATATAAAAGAATGAGAACATATCTGAAAAGATTTGTGACACCTTTTTTGAACAACTCTAATAAATTTATCTTCTTTTTAGCACCTAATATACTATACTATAGCTTCCTATAACACCTGAAATTGCAAAGTCACAACTTTGATTCCTCTTCATCTCAAATCCTATAACCTTGATATAGGGTTTCAACTCATGGATTTTTGTTTGTTAGTAAAACTTAGTGTGAAAACATGATGTATGCAAACTGCTTGAATATACAAGAATGAGAACATATCCAAACAAAGGCTTCTTAAAGCACAACACCTTTTTTTAAAAAAAACAACTCCAATAAATTTATTTTCTTTTTGATATGTAAAATTCTACGGCTATTGGTCTTGTAACTTGCTGGATTCTGATCAAATGACAGGCACTATCTCAGAATCGGCTGAGTGGTGAAGCTATACTTCATCCTTTCGTTTATCTTGAGGTATTGGATGCCCCTTATGTTATTTGTAAGCTATAATCTGAGGATGAAATTTGTGAATACTTTCCCCTTCTCATGCTTTTGGCAAAAAAAATATTATGTATCTCAAATGTGTTATTTGATGTTTTGTTTGAAGTCTTAGGCAATTTCTACTTTTCTGAATGACATGGACTTTCATGAACTTGTGTACGGACTTGCCAAGAGATAAACTGATGCACATACATACACATCCTTAAGAGAGTGATGGCATTTGAGTTGCTCACTAGCTATGTTTTTGTTAACTCACATGCACAACCATGGAAATCTCTATAATAAAAAAAGATTAAGAATCTCTTGTATTGAATCTTCTGCTCATTTATTGTAGGTATGCCAAATTGTTAACATTCCTATTTATGCCTATAATTTCTATAAAGTTTGTCTGCATGTTCTACACAAGAGGCCCTAATCACATGTGGTTTGGTTTTCTTCTTAAGAAAATCAAAGTGGGGGGCCCCATAAATATGATCTGGATGATACTTTTGGTTCACGGATAAGATTTATGTATTTTAGATAGTCGATCATAAATTGATGCATTGTCATAGTTGTGAGTTCACTTGGTATGGGACATCTTACACACGTGTTCCTTGCTAATCATCTTTTTTGTTCTAAGTCTTCTTTTCGGAAAAAATTGAGGTGTTTGTCTCCACTATGCTTTCGTTTACATGGGATAAAGTATTGTTTGGTGGGGCATATGCTTCTTTCTCATAAACTCTAATGCTCTTTTATCATCCATCATCATGGTTTCAAATCTAGGTGGGACGTTCCATGCAACGTTGGGACAGGTTGTTCTCTCAAGTGTTAGGAAAGGACCATCCCACCATCGTCCAAGCATCTCAATCGATGCGTCTCGAGACAACTTAAGGTGGGAAAGCGATGCATCTCATTTTATGGAGAAATTGAGATGGCTCCCTCTCACAGGATTTGAAACCTTGTCCATCATTAAGTAATATTGTCTTGTCCATCATTAGGTCATTAAAGTAGTCTGCCCAAACTCATGCATTTGATAGGGTTTTGCTGCAGGTTAGTTCATTCCAAGTATCATCATAATTAATTCACAATCATAAGTGTTGTTAGGGGATGGTATGCAGCACTTTTTTCTGAAGAGAACATGGTGAACAAATATTTTCACCAACCAAAAATACATGTAGATGTTTGAGACCATCTAAACACAACTTATTGCTGTGATAATCTGTTGAGTTGTATTTTAAAGTTAATCTCTCTTATTCCTGTAGAAGTTTAAAATGGTTTGTAATATAGAACATATCTTTTTTTTGTTTCCTACTGAAGGTAAATTGTTGGTATGCCAGAAAATCAATCAATGACACTATTTGGTATTTATCTCCTGGTATTTGTAGAAAATGAACTTTCTTGCTGGCTGAAAAAGTTGGCGATATGACATCACTGTTTGACAAATAAAACTAGCACTTGTTACTTTTTGGAATCTTTGAGCATATTCAATATAAAAAGCATAATAATCTCTCAATATGCCATTCTGGTAACATCTTTGCAATTCATGTGTGTGTGTGTGTGTGTAGATATAGATATTTGAACAGTCAAGGTTATTAGCCACCTGGATTTCCATCTTTACCTGTAGTTAATAGAAATTGTTGAGCAAGTTTGACATGTCTTAATCCATATGTCTGTTGCTTCAAATCTTTGGTCTCTATGCTTAGTTCTTTAGCTTATGTGGCACGAGGCTTGTGAAAAGTATTTCTGCAGTTTAATGAGAAAACCCATGCCTCAGAACTTGAAAACATCTAAAATATTGGGATAGCTACAGCCAAAACGCTGAACAATGAGAAATCACTGAAATACCAGAGAGAGAACTCTGATACGTTCATTCATGTAAATGAAGAATAGCTGTTCTCTGTATTGCAGCTGCAGGAGCCTTAAAATGTTTGAAAACTATAGGAAGCCTATGTTCATTAAAAGTCATAGTTACCTTCCTCTATACTTGCCATTTATCTTGCTTGTATGGTGAAGTAATATATGGAATGGTCATGTGCTAATGGTCAAGCTGCATGAATAAGATATTCTATTTTTAAGGCTATCTGGATAAGCTGCTGCATGCTGGCAATGTGAGGATAGTCAAATGAGGCAATGTAATAGTTGGTCTTATTGATCTGGCATTACCAATCTGATATTACTCAAAAATTTTACCCTATCTCATCTGTTAGCTAGAGAAGGTCCATGGAGATGACAAGATATCAATCTCTATTCTTTTTTCAATCTGATATCTGAATTGAAATATTGTGGTCATGCAGGGGCATGGACACTACTTGCTCCATCAGCAGATGCGTGGGGAGCCTCTCGAAGAAATGCTGGGGCAACTGATGATGTCAAACATGAATGCTGCAGACGAGCTATTTGCGAACAAGGGGTTGACAATCATGCCCATGGCTCTGGCCTATGCCCTTCTTCGCAGTGGCTGAAGGCACATCTTTGAAGCCAATGATGCTTGAGTTTTGCATGTTAACAGGTTTTATGGACTAGCTATTTTCTGAATTTTACTTGAGAAATCCATGCCAGGATCAGATCTGTGATTCATATAAAATTTTCTTAATTGGGAAGTTTGGAGACGTTTGGTATATTTTGTTGGCAGAGGTGATGTCCAGAATCTTAAGCATTTACGTGGCTAGAAAATCTAGAGCATTTAGGTGCGGTTCAGTAAAGCACTGAAGCTCAACTATGTTCATGGCTCATCATAAAATGCTGCCTGAGATCTGATTTTCCTACAAAATTGATGGAATTCCCCTGAGCAGAATGAATGTTTGCATATTTATGTTCATGACTCAGCTCTCATGGTCATTAAATTTCATCCTTGTAGTTGGGGTCTTTAATTGGGTACTAGACCCTTACTTCAGATGAGATAGGAGAATATCCGGAACCTTAATTGTACATTAACGTTAGAAACGTATCATATTCCACTATTTGACCATTAACATTAGCATTAATATGATCTTATTCCAGTGATCTAGAATCTAATCCAGGAACCTTGAAGGAAGATCTGGCAGCGTGTCAAGAGTTTGGCCTTTTACAATTGCGAATGTTTTCTTAAGTTGGATTGCAGAACATAAAAATTCTAGAATTTGTTCTCAACAAGAGAATCTCACACACAATGGAAAATGTTGATCAAGTCACCTTCAAGCAATAAGCAATGGCAGCCACAGTCCCTTCCCAAGCTGTGTTTATTTCCACTATTTGAACAGCATAGATTTCAAGATGGACCCTCCCATGCATATTTAGCACGGTTCAGGTATCAAGAACCTGTGATGTTCTTCTTCACTAAGCAAGGGAAAATTATCTTTACCTGTCCTGGACGAAGAGGGGTCCGAGACCAAGGCTGCAATTTGTTTTTCCCATAACATTTTTTATTTTTTTTTTTGATTTTTAGAAAATGCGTTTAGTATGTAAAAAATTATTTTCTATTGTTTATTTTTCTTATAAAAGGATTGGCCAAAAAAAATTAAAGGGTTTATCATTCACTCTTTTTTTAAGTTTTTGCCTTTTTATTTTAATAGAAAATAGTAAATTATTTGCAAATTATTTTTATTTTTCAACCATTTTGATGTTTACTTTTTCAAAAAATATTTTTATAAAATAAAAATATAACCAATGCTCTTTTATATTGTAAATTATACTATAACAATAACAAAAACAACAAAGCCATATGTTACCACAATAATAAGAATAATAAAGCCTTAATTTCAAACCAATTGAGGTTAAATATAAATATTCTTCCTTCAATCTATTTGGTTTAAAGTTATAATTTTTATAAATTATTTGAATTACAATGATTTTTAGTTTTAATATATTTTTTCCTCTAGTGCCAAATATGCACAATAAATAATTCAGACTAAAAATCAGTTGAGCAGTAGTAATGATTTTCAACTACATATTTGAATTACAATTTTCGTTTCCAAATATTATTTCTTTGGGCTCACCACCTCACTTAATGTCCCAGCAAAGATAAAATGTTATCTTAATTAATTACTTTGATAAACATCTTAATTACAATCAAACAGTTCTTATTTATCATAAACATTGGAAGGTATTGTTTGTTTACGTCAACGCGTATTATAATAGTTGCATCTTCGTGTTGAATGGTAATGAGATGATGCACATCTAAACCAACTCTCTAGCTACACTTTAACACTGGTTGACGGTGATTTCAAAAGCATTAGCACTACAAGAGAAAAAAAATATTGCGACGCCCAAATACATCGCTAATGTGTCGCTAAACGTGCTATTGCGACGTAATGACGGCGTCGCTCAGATCGTCGTAATGTCAATTTGTCGCAATTGCGTTGCTTCACAGCGACTCTCTGCGACGCATCAATGCGTCGCAATATTACGGTGCATTCTAAATGCATCGCTAATTTTAAAACTAATTTTTAATATTTAATATTATTATTAAATATTACGACACATTTAATTGCGTCGCAATATAGCGATGCATTAGTTGCGACCTAATATTTAATAATAATATTTTAGATATAATAGCGACGCAATTTGCATCGCTAATGCGTCGCTAATTAATTTTTTTAAAAATATTGCGATGCCAAGTCATTACGTCACAATATTTAATAATAATATTTTAGATATATTAGCGACGCAATTTGAGTCGCTAATGCGTTGCTAATTAATTTTTTTTAAAATATTATGATGCCAGGTCATTGCATCGCAATATTTAATAATATATTTAGATATTTAGCGATCCAATTCAGTCGCTAATGTGTCACTAATTAATTTTTAAAAAAATATTACGACGCCAAGTCATTACATCGTAATATTTAATAATAATATTTTAAAAATATTAGCGATGCAATTTCAGTCGCTAATGTGTCGCTAATTATTTTTTTTAAAAAAATAAAATATTAAAAATTAAAACAGTTAATACAATTTCGTTACATTTAAATATTGATCGAAACATTCTTCAATCATATTGATCCAAACAATAATCATTCAATTTTCAAAAATAATTAATATATTAAAATTTTGAAGTTTTCATGTACAAAATATAAAAAGTAAAAAAAAATACATCAAGAATCCGCGCGATCATGTGGAGGCTGGAAACCCTGCGACATGTGGCTAACCATATCCTACAACTGACGCATCTGATCTCGTACGTCTGCAAGCTCCTGCTGATGGCCTCGCATACGCTGCTCGAACTCGTGCTCGACCTCCTGCCGAACCTCCTGACGAACGTCCTGCCAAACCTCTCCGTAATAGATCTTCGAATATCGTCTAAACGCTCGGCAGGAATATCACAGAATATCGCGAGCTGGAGGCCTGATGGAAAAATATGCAGAAGCTCTAGTGCCCAGACCATAGACCCTGCGGTCTCGTGGCTGGGCACCAACAGCCTCCAAAAACACACGTCGACTCTCCTCTGCTGAGAGTTCGACGGGCGTCTCCCCATCAGTGGAGTCGACCTGCGATGCCTAGGAGCGAAGCTCCTCGACTCGTGTCTTTGAATTATAAAATCAACAATAAATGAATCAATAAATTTCTCTAAATAAAATTTTAGAAATTAAACAGATACTACATAAAGCTAATTTCTTACCGCAACCTCCCGTGATCGCGTATCGACCCAGGAACCGTCCCTCCTGATGTGTGTCGCCCTGAATAGACGAAACTCACCAGGATCTCCGCCCTCCTGCTCAGACTATAACAATAAAAAAATTGATATTAATGCAAATATTTGTAAATAACTAAATTAGTAATTAAATTATTTATATTTTCTTACCATACGCGTCTGTGCTCCTGAATCGAAATGGAGCCCGAAGTGTGGCGGGAGAGACCCGTGCCAGGACCGCCCCTCTCGGATCGGCGGTTCGTGCTGGCTGATGCGGACCTCCTGCGCCAGCCATCGGACTACCAGGCCTGCTGCCACTCGTGCCAAATACCCTCTGGCACATGCGTAGGACG